>JAQFYD010001336.1:0-12594 GCA_034694225.1 Bourletiella hortensis
ACCGGACAGAATTATTGGATTGGTTAATGGATTATTTTATCTGGAAGTATAGCAATGCCAGGTTGTTTGTTTGGTATAGAGACGAAATTTCTTAGCTTTAAATGTAGCTTCATAGTCTAAATTATTTTGTCTTTCTATACTAGAATTTTACGCTCATTTTTAATCCTCTATCTGTGGGTTGGCTGATAGGAAATACAAATGTGTGTGACTTATCTTTTTCATTGTTATTTGTAGTTTCCTGATTCAAAGACAGAGTTAATATGAGTGAGCGAATGGACTTATTAGTTCCTAAGTTTTTCTCTTTGTTAGCCGTAACAAACTCGGAGACCATGTAAGTGACTATTGACGGTTATATTATGATGATGATAGCTACCTGTGATTATTGGATATGTTCCATTTGCTTTATAAGAGTTTATTCAAATTATTATTATCGCTAGATTATTTTTCAAAGTCGAAGAAAATGTAATCGAAATTCTATATATCGAATATCGGATCGTTACATAATTATACTCAACATTGATAGACTAAATTGATGTGATTCATGAATGATTGAATTCCTATCATTATGGCTTTCTTCCCATGATTAGTGGCAGAAATCTTTAATGGTGCCAATTAGGAGGTCTGCTATGATGTGGGTAATATACAACTTGCTTCGTGTTACAATAATGGTTCCGTATGTATCCGAAGCGGTTTACATGAACAACCCAATAAGCTTCAATCGGCAAGCAGAATGTACCTTGTTTCATTGTACCTAGTTCTCGCAATAAGACAAATAAAATCAATTCTAACTACCTAAGAATTGGGATCTAATTGTTCTGAATAACTTTATTGAAATAATTGACGGTTCCAGTTACGACCAGTGTGGCTATAAGGTCCGCCACCGGAATCCTTAATCGTAAGCAAACGGCAAACGGCACATAAGTATTCTTCATAGCTCGAGCAGTAAGGATTTTCACCGGTTACGTTAGTTTAATTTGTAGTCCTATTGCATTCTGTACGGTCAAGATAATAGGTAATGGCTTAATGCACTGAATTCATCCCTTTCAGACTCCGTCTTCATGTATCATCCAGTGATGTGGGAGCTTAATTTTACAGCCGTAACGGTGGTAAAGGCGGTACATGCATGCGTCTTTTGTCAGGTGTATCCTATCCTCTGCAACAACCATTTCTGATGAGCAGTTTTTACTCCATTGGATACAAGGTTATCAACTGCACACGAACGTACCAATGCACTTGTTAAGCTTGATTCGACAGTAATTATGTTCCCCGAGTACACGGCGGAGATAGCTTCCTCCAGAGCCACTTCCTAGTATAGCTAGAAAAAAAGATGAACAACCATGCACAAGTCTGACTTTCCGGGCTAGTATGTGGCAATCATAAAAGAAATAATTGTGATTCTAACCAACTATTAAAGTGACTGCGAAAAGAATCCGTTGCATGGTAATAGACATTGTACGGCCTTTGGTCAGAGTTAGAGGTTTGTTTCCAAGTCTATCCAATACTAATTAGCAAAAGTGAGTTGCCAGTGAGAGTGAAATGTCGATAATGTTGTTTTGAATGTGAACAATCAGTCGGCCATGAGTATTGTTCAACAGTTTCATAGAGTTACTCATTCAGTTGACTTTCATAAGTTTTGCGCATTTTGCTGACACGGTAAGACGGAATGGCCAGAGAGCTTGACGTACTAAAAAGCAGAATCGGAGTTCCCAGTCTATATGGAGCGTTTGTAACAAGCAGATTTGAAACTTGACTGGTACCATGAAAATGTCGGCGGGGACATGGAAATGCACGACTTTTGGTAGAAAGGGTGCCTGCACGCCTGCAGTTTGCTTAATGTAAGCCTTTGCTCAAATAAAAACCACGTGTCTTTACGCAATGCGCATTTTTCAATTCGAGCAGTAAAACTTTTATTACTGGTCATTCATTATCGTGAGTCCCTTCCAGAAGCTCGATTTAACCCGAAAAACTGGGTATGGAGCCAACGGACACGTTAGGGCTGCCACCGGGTTGGGCTGGTGCACTAGTTGACGGAGTGGCTCCACTTGGTGGCCCTTGAGGTCCTACGTTACCCGATGGCAGAACAATACTTGGAGATGACGGGCGTTGTGGGGTTTGCCCTGCAACATACACAGAATGCGGTATGTTTGTGAAATACTTATATTTTACTCCTAATCACGTGAAAATGCTGAAAAAATTACTAGTGGTTGCAGAAGCTCCCGGCAACGGACCGCCATTAATGGAGGGCTGGGATGGAGCTACTGGTGCAGAAGTGCTTGGAGTGACTCCACTTGCACTTGGTGGCGCTGGAGTGTTTACGCTACCCGATGGCAGAACAATACCTGGAGGTGATGGGCGTTGTGGGGTTTGCCCTGCAACATACACAGAATACGGTATGTTTGTGAAATACTTATATTTTACTCCTAATCACGTGAAAATTCTGAAAAAATTACTAGTGGTTGCAGAAGCTCCCGGCAACGGACCGCCATTAATGGAGGGCTGGGATGGAGTGCTAGCGGCTGGCGGAAATTCAATATGCGGCTTGTATTAGCAGTTTAAACAAGTACATGGTGTTGGAATAGTTTAACTTACTAGGTCGCTGAGTTTGGATTTGGCCTCCTGGGAGGGTCATGTTGGGCCGACCTGTAAAAATAGTAACGGTGTATAGCACTGTTATAAGAACGCATGGGCTATTCATATGGAAGTGCTAAAGTTAGAATTGTTACGAGTAGGAACAGCGCGAGTGGTCATGGTCAAGTTCGCTCCTGGAAGGCCTGGTTCTATTTATCAAAAAATGTAACATAGTAAAGTGTATATTTTTCACATTACGAAATTATTATATTATGTATTATTAATCATACGTGCTTGGGTGGTCCTTGCTGATGAAGGCGGGGGGTTAGGCCGGTTTGGCAAAGTTACGGATGGAGTGTTGGGTCGGGCTGGTGCAGGTCCAGGAGTGTTGGGTTGGGATGGCTGTGGTGCGGGTGGGTTAGGTGGGCCTACACCTGGACCACCATTTGGATTTCCCGTTCCCGTTCCAGTGACATTTCCGGAAAACCCGAAGTTAGCACCACCGTTGCCCGTGCCGCTACCTGTATTTTGAAATCCAAATTTTAAAAATTCTATTTTATAAATGAGCTAAAAAGAATGAGTCTTAACTTACTCTGAGCACTACAAGCAGCAATGCAGGCAACGACAACGCAGGAGACTGTGAGGAAATTCATCTTGGTCTGTTGAGATGAAGCTTTGTAATGATTAAGTCCGGGCGCTCAGCCAGATTTTATATGATCCTGTGCAAATTTTAGCGTTTTCATAAGGGACTTTGACAAAATATACAACCATCTGCGCAAACACGGTTCATCCCGAAAGGCAAGGTCAAAATCATCGCAGATGGTTCACCAACGTAGTATTTGATCACTGGATGAAAACTACTTCTCACGTTGTTCTTACATGTGAAATGAACAACATTTCTTAAAATAAAAAGAACTTTACACCATATATTTAATTCGTGATAGGCAATGATTGGAAGTTATATATTGCCTTATTGTTTTCACACGATCAGTTATTTGAAGTTTGCAGAAGCTAACGATGAAAGGCTATGTATGATTAATGGACCCACAGAAACACAATTATTCCTCCTGTAAGCCGGTATCCTTTGCCGAATAAAATAATAGGATCTAACTTTTGTACCTGCTCCAAAATTTATAGGGTCATAGTGGAATCAACAAATCATTTCATGACCCTGCTTAACTGTGTTTGTCATCTGGAAGCAGACATAGAGTGGAATCACCTGAATATTATAACTTATCAACGTGCGCAGAAGTACGTAAAATAAACCCATCACAGTACGCAATGCAAATCTTTTTGTCAGTAATGAGTGATGACTCTGAAAATGAATAACGAACGGAATGACAGGTTTTCCTGTAGCTGGATGCCCCATCGTCGCTTAGGTTGTCCTTTACACACCTTTTATGAAATTTTTCTCCTCCCCAATCATCTTAATGACGTTGGTCAATAGCTCCAAGCAGGACTTTCATTCAGGACACTTCAATTCATTTTATTTAGAAATCAAGATCCTTGCAGGATTGGGCTCGTTTTATGCTCATTTGTACCAGTAAACTCACCTTCTAGCATGATTTAAGCTTTGCACGAAATTACAGTTTCACCGAATATCACGTCAAGACTTCATTTGAACCGTTGTCTTCTAAAAGCTTACCCCTACGATTATGCTTTAAACTTAATACAACAAGAAAACCACCAGGTCAATAAGCGACAAAGTTATCGTTTGCATTTGCAGCAGTGAGACATTTGAGTAGATAATGATTGGGCTGAAGAGCGCGCTGGACTCTGTGCTTTGACATGAGAGCAATACAATTGTTCTGTGCTAAAGATTATGACTCCAATGAATGACAGATTAGATTTAACTTCATTAAGGTCTGCAGCATGATTTCAGGTGATTCACTCTTACGTTGTCCACCGACCGTGCAAGTTCTGTGAATGCTTGTATATATCAAAATGCCGAAGTACGAACTAACTTATTTCAACGCTCGTGGCTTGGCCGAGCCTATTCGTATGATCTTAGCATACGCTGGAGCGGACTGGAAAGACACCCGAATTCCATTTATCGCACCCGGAAAGTCAGAGATTCCCCAGGAAGTAAAAGCACGTAAGTATGCCCAAAACTTAATTATTATCACTGCAAAGCACAGGCATATAAACTTACACGGGAACCCAATGCAGGAAGCTTATTCGGTCAAGTGCCTTTACTTGAGTTTGACGGTAATAAACTGGTCCAGTCGGCTGCCATTGCTCGGTATTTGGCTCGCCAGCATGGATTGGCCGGCAAGGATGACTTGGAATCCGCTAAAGTCGATGAGATTGTTGATGGTGTCCGTGACTTTTACACATGTACGTCGTCCCCTTGTTTTCTTATAACTCGTTCCCGTGACATGTTTGCGTTTACATTTTCATGCAAGGTTATCCTCTTTCCAGCATTCACACCAGCATTCCACGAGCAGGATGAAACCAAGAAAGCAGAACTGGTAAAGAGCCATGTAGAAAATGCAAAGACCAAGTTCTTGTCCGTTTTCAATAAACTTGCTGAGCAAAATGGCGGACATCTGGTTGGAAAGAGCCTTACTTGGGGGGATATTGCCTTCGCGCACTCCATTGACAACGTTCAGAGGCTTATGAATGTTCAACTTCTGGATGGTTTCCCAGCTTTGAAGACGTTGTTTGACACCGTATTCAGTGCTAAGGGAATTAAGGAGTATGTCGCGAAGCGGCCTGACACCAAAATGTAAATACTTCACGACGTAAAGTGAAACGGTTACGGTTGCAAAGATGCTCGAATAAAACCGAAAATTTTTATTCGTTCTTCTGATCATGAATGAAGTATCTGTGAATGTTCAGTGCTTCATATTACTCATATTATGCGTGCCATTTCAGTCACAGCACCATTCTTTCTGTGGCTATCAATCTGTAGTTACAGTGAGAATTCTGGGGACAAAGTGGAGTTTTTCCATGCGTACCCAATGACTCCTGCAAATAGCATGATTCGTTAGAAATGTCAGCGAAGATAAGCACCATCCGACTGGACAATTGCCCTTCAAAAAAGCTAATTGGACACAGACTTTTTGAGAAACAAATCGCTTGTGTCAGTGGCGACAGGAAGAGTAAAGGATGATTGATGGGTTACACTTATTTTTACCATTCCTAAACAGATAAGGTTGAAGCATTTAAAAGAGCCGGTTCCGTTTAACTTTTTTATTATTTGATTTCCTTCATTTCCGATGGACATTTAATGAGCATAGTAATTGCTTTTGGAAAAACACAATTTTTCGAGAAACATCAGCCACTTGACTGTGTGCACACAGAAGCGAGATTTTTTAAACGCAGGTCAAAGTAATAACCACTCTGGACTTTCATAAAAACCAAAGCTCACTAATTATTTGACGATTACAAAAATTTTGACAATTGTGCAAAATAATAATTTGGCTTGACGACGAGAAACACTGGAAATTTTTAAAACTTGTACGCAAAATACCATTTCCATAGTTATCACAATAGTGCTCTGCTATAGCTATTTTTATCCAGAAACCACCTGTAGTTTTCTCTCCCACAATCGCGAAAACTTCCATTAAAGCAATAGTAATAACATACATACGTACTTAAAACACACTAACAAATATTCAACAACGAATGAGCTCCGCCTCTGGATCAATCATCACATCTTCGTGTAATGACATTTACAACAACCAGCAGAGTTAGATGAGATAAATAAATTAGTTTTAATTAAAGCTTTATATGCTTACATCATAAGACCACGCCATTCTTCCACATTAACCTCCATCATTAATAATAATAATTACATTCTGACTAAACCTCTGACTTAAAAAGACTTTGCTACTCCGATAAATATATTAAAAATCAGAATAACTAATGATAAAAGTAGCTATAATAACTAAGCACGACTCAGCAGTAGCCCCGTTGGATAATTTTTACAAGGGAATAAACTACATTGATTCGGAAGGTACATTTCTGTGCACTCGAACAATCATCGAAATAAATCAACCCTGACACATTCTAATTACCTACATTATTAATAAGTTAAATCCTTAACTCTCATCTCATCTGCCACACAAACATGAAAATTCCAAACCCGAAAACAATGAATGAGACCCACATGAAATGGGTAACGGTACATCTATACTTAAAAATTACTCATCATGGCGGCAGCGGCCATGACATGTCACATTACCGACGGAGCACCAAAATGTCAGCTTTTTTGTCAAATCAATAACGAGAATCAATGCACGGAGGAAGGCAAAGAAATCATTATCTTTTTGGGAGGGAAAATATTTACAATTACCATAAACTAACCATAGAACTAACATATTGAAGGAGCACCAAGTAAATCCTTTGCAAAAATAGTGTACCTAATTTCTCTTTTTTAACGACGACAACCGACCAAGTTACTCATGAGATTTGTATTCTTCTCCCCGAAGACTTTTCAGGGTTCTCGGAAGCATTCATTCATACTTTTAGCTCTTGTTTTAAAGCTTTCGATACAATAAGTTTAGTTCTTTTATACGCGTCCATATTAAAATACGTTGTCAAGATTTTTTGTGTAATTCTGAGAGAATTCCTTCTTTGCGCTACAAAAACCTTATACTTAAATGGGATGAGTTTTAGAAGGAGTCATCGATGATAATTTCGTCAATATTTTGCTCAGTACTTGTGGCAGACTCCTTCCGCTGCGTTACACACTGGCGAACACTCTTGAGAATGAGATAAAGTCTTCTATCAAGTGCCTCTAGGTGAGGCTCCCACAAAATTGGATCCAACGGATCATTCTTCATTGACTTTCGCATAGCTGCGCTTAAGCTCATTGGACCCGTCTGGAAACTAAAGGGGAAATTCAATAAGGACTCCATTAGTATTCAGAATTATTATTATTAGATTTTCGAGCAGCGAACTCTGATGATTGAACTTACTTCAAAAGCTTTTCCAGGGTAGACTTGCGAATGACGCAACATTGGTAAAGAGGAGCTAAAATAGAAACTTCGTCATGTTTTGAACGTCCAAAAGCTCTTCCATGGTCCAGATGGATGAGGAAAGTGTCATTGCCAAACATCTTGAAAGTTTCGTAGTGATGTCGGTCCATGTTACCCATAAGGAAATCCAAAATGGCCATATCTACAATATCTAGAAGTCGACGGCCGCGGTCATAAGGGGGAGTGGATCGGATCAAGTCACAATAGTCGGCATCGACTTCCCACTGGGCCTTCCTCCTTTTATGGTAGGAACGTCGCCAGGGATGTCTCCAAACTTTACGGGCTGCCGCTTCTGTAGATTCAAAGAGTCAAATCACATATTTTATTGCTCCAATAGTTGTCATAATGACGAATTTTTTAAAGAAAATCGCACATAAGTGGCGCTCAAAGTTGTGGGATTTTACCTTTCGGTGGTAAGAATGCAGCGAAGGATCCCTCGAGCATGTCAGGATTACCGCAAATGGCATGTGAAGTGTCACAATAATAGGAGCATTTCCCATGGAAGCAAATGTTCCCCGCAGGCGACACGAAAAATGTGTGTAACAATTGACCTTCGGCCAGTGGGTAAATTTCCGAGGATATGTTGAGCAATCGTCCAACTACTGGCGGCGCCCTTTGTACGTGATAATAATGTTAATTAGTATCATTAATTAAATAAGTTAGCTCACACCACACTCCCTATAGTCACGTAACAGCTGAAAGTGCGAATTATGGTTTACCTTCTAAACCCAAGGACACGGTCCAAATGGAAGGCAGCAATCTCAGCATTATGGCGCTCAAAGTCCGTAAAGTAAAAATGATTCGGGAGGGTTTCCTGTTCTCGTGGGAATCTGTACATATGAAAAAATTGCGGTGAGCAAAAGAAAAATGAGATCTGTCATCCCCAAAAAATCAAGGGTTCACTGTAAAATAGCAATGCATGCATGCATACCTCATTGGTTTGAACATGGCTTGGCCATTAGATTCAAATTCCATTATCAGCTTCAACTGCGTCCCACCGTCCTTCTGTTCAAGCCGAATAATCTCTTCCGTTACCATTTCTCGCAATAATCCCTCAATTATGTTATCATCCTCTTCATACAACGACTGTTTCCGGATATTCAGCTGGAATTTCTCAAAATAGGTCAAGTTTGGTCTCCCACTGAAACAAGACAAATCCATTTACTGAGTAATTTCATTATTTTTAATTGCATTCTGCACCACCATAAAAAGCGAAATCCACGCGCTGCATTAAATGTCGAAAACGGGTCACAGGGTCATTCTGCATCTTTGCAAAGACAAGTTTTGGTTAACCACTACTGAAATTGAACCAAAACTTGCAGTAGGATCTTACTTTTATTATGCACAATCGCGTGCCACTAGCCATTAGGCTTAATGGATACAGGCAAACGAGACACCACCACAAAGTGCTCATAATCATAAAAGATTAACATACAGCCATCAGGTTCATTCTTTCCCTCAAAGGTCAGCGGTTAAGATGTTCGAATTAAAGGAAAAAATCTAATGATCGAACCCGGCTACCACTATAAGTGGGGCACAGAAAAACACTAAAATGCCTCGCAAAACTACTGACCTGCTCACACAGTTTCCTTCTCCGATCAACAAATTTTAATGAGTGTTCAAAGTAAGGACTAAGATACTCTCTTAATAACGCCTTTCTCCATGAGAATACATTATAGTAAAGAGCCCGGCCGGCATGAACGACGCCTTTTATCATCACCCTTGACAACAGCATAATTACTTTCCCTTGTTGGAGTAATCAAGCAGAATACACATCCGGGGTGAAAGGAGCCATATTGTCAGTTTCCAGTTCATCACGTAACCGTAAAAGGAATCTGATGAGGCATAAATGAACTCTTACTACGAATCTTATATTTCTTATATTAAAGTAATATGGGGGAATACGTCTTTGAAAAGGAGCCATAATAAATCAAAGACGCGCAGAGAAGCTTTCAATTCATTTTGTACTGCTGCTGCTGTTGTTGTTGCTGTTTATTTCAGAAAGAAAGTAAGTTTGAAAATGATGATTTTTTACTTGCAAGTATAGAGTTTCAATATCGCTTTCATGTAGTAATATTAATCTTGTACCTTTGAGGATACAAATAACACTAAGTAAAAGGATGAATACGGGATCTACAAGTGTAGGCGATGTACTATTATTTGTATCTAAAAATACAGCTTCATTATTTCCCATGTTTTTCAATCAGATGTGTGTGTGGATGTTTTGAATAGAATTTGTATGAAAGGGAGTAAGGTGTGCTTGTATTCCATGTGCCCGGAACATGGCTTGCCATTATTTTCTACAAAAGAAGAGCCACAAGAATAGTGTAGCGGGTAGGCAGATGAGCGTGTTGCTCGGCGCGTGCATGAGGGAAAGACTAGGAAGAAAGAAATTATTTTTACGGGCTTTCTTCCATGTTTGTCCTCAATATTTGAAAATAATCTCCTCTCATTCAACATGTCATAAATGTGCTCTTATACGCGGACGCGACGGGCTTAAGTAAACATTCAGTCTCGTTTCCCTGACAGCCTGTAAGACGTTTAAAGGATGGCAGATCCCTGGGTGGATTCCCTTTTTTTTCCTGGGATGCTTTCTATAGCTAAAGTCTACCTCAGTGGTATTACTTTCTAGAAAGCCAATTTACAGTGGTATCGTTTGCCCTTGTTCTTCTACAGAATCCAAAGAACCTACTCAGAGCTCGGATTCCGATTTGGCTTCTGGGCAAAGTATGCAGCTGTTGCCCTACAAGCAGCCTACACGCTCTCCTCATCACAAGCTACTAAAAATCATCAGATATATTTTGACCTTCATGGATGTTATATTGATGCATGCGCTACCGTGTTTGCAATCATGTGTAGAGTACGGGAAAATAAGTAGGATTTACTTACTCAGTCTCAATGTGAAGAAATTCCGCAATTGTTGGGCTGTCTCGTTCTACGCCATCAAGGATGACATAACCTTTCCCTCGAGGATCGAGCATCCCCTTCAAATCGCTAAAGGAATCTCGAGGTACGTCGACGGAAGCACTGTGCCTGTAAATTTGATGTGATATTGATTAGTTTCTTTGGAAAATTGATCTTTCCATATGTCAACTCTGCATAGGGATAGCATGGGTTCTTACCTGATGTGACTAACGTTACTGGGTTGGGAAAACTTGACCTTCCCATGTTTGACACTCTCGAATTGTTGGTGAATGGCAAGTTTGGCAGCATTCCCAGCGGCGCCAGCAACCATGCTGTTGGCATACGGATGTTCGGGTGACTCATGTTGTTTTACCACTCCCGCACGAATGTTGTTCAGGTCAGCTTCAGTACCAGTAGGGGCTTCTACTGCTCCACTTCCTACCGCATTGCCAGACAAGGGTGCCACATTGGATCCGAAGTTTTGTCCATTGGCATTAAATCTAAAGTGTACATCTATGACAAGGAGGAGGGTCAGGCCAATGGCCGTCCCGGACAGGGCCAGGGTCACACGCTCTTTCCACTTCATCTGTCATAGCATCCTTGCTTCAGTCCTATAAATAATAAAAGATGATATCATTTAGAAACCCTGCCGCGAACTGAGTGAGTGAGAATGGACACAGCATCTCAAGTATGTTTACTTTCACACCAAGGAGACCGTGGTGGCTGTAATTTGTGCGCAAACAAGAAGAAATGGAGCCTCCGTAGAGTATACTTTCACAAGATCCATCAAGGGAACGTGAAACGTGAGGAAGAAGAGTCTCCGACTTCACACAGAATACATAATGAAGGCTTTGGATACCTCCAGATATTATTCCATACCCGTTGCTTGCTTCTAGGCGGAATGCATTCTATGGATTATAATCGTATCCGCGTAGAGCAAAATGCGTCAAACCACACATACTGAAGAAGAAAAATTCAGGGGCTATAGCGACCAAGATGAAGTTCATGTCACTTATTTCAAGTTCCATATTTTTATGAAAATCCTGGCGCATACATGCATTGAGGTTCCATTATGTTGGGCAAGCATACAAGATTGAAAAGATAACATGTAAGTTTGCATGATCCAGGCGGAACAAAATCTTGGCTATTGTGGCAGTACCGCTTTCACCGCTGCTGGATGACAGTTAAGAAAGAGGATGACTATTTCTATGGTTCAGTAATAAGATTCTCATGCAAATATGTTTCAACGTAGCCTGTTGTAGTTGTATTACAAATGGAGTTCAATAAGGTTGGATATTCAATAATAAAAATTGCTGCCGCTCATCCGGATAACTTTAATCCAGTGACGCGGCAGCTTTTAGAAATGGAACTAGCCGAATGGAGAAACTCATTGTGGATTCAACAAACATGCCACGACATGGTCCCACAATAAGACCTTTCATACTACATTCCATTATGTAAATGTTCCCTTTCCTAGAGCTCTCAAGAGTTCGGGAAACTGTAGGTAGAGCAAATAAGGACCAACCGGCACAGGCTCTTTTGCGACGTATTCCAAGTATAGAGAAAGAGTGAGTTTTCCCAAGTCTCACTTACACTTGTACGGGGACAATTACTGTTTATGTCAGGCTTCGCTCACAGCTTCAATGTAATCAACTACGGAGGCCACCTCCAATATGCCCGGCCGCTGTTCCACTTAGTTTCCCTCCGCCCTTCAGACCCTCTCCTACTTTCACTCAATCATTCTACTAATACTTCTGAATATTCACCTGATCCTCGAGTACTAAACGCTGTTACGAGCCAAAAGAAAATTGTTTAAGCTCATCCCCTTCCTTGTTATCACTATCACTCCACAACTGGAATCTTGGGCATTTGCAATACCAGAAGCTAACGACCCTTGCATTTGGCAATTCAGTTTTTGTCAGCGGATCTAAAGATAAGGCCATCCTAATGAGTGGGCAATGTAACCATTATGACTTGAGCAGAAGTAACCGCAAGGCGAGAAAGACTACAGAGCTTTATGCACTGTAGACCGCGTCGGCTTGGCCCATAAATTACGACATGCTAAAAATGCATTTTTCTGTCCATGAGGAAACCACTTGGGAAACTGATGAGACTTTAGCTTATTAGTTTTTAACAG
>JAQFYD010001337.1:0-12593 GCA_034694225.1 Bourletiella hortensis
GGTACTGGATACTACGTACTGGCAAAAAGTACTACTGTGTACTAGTACTGGCAGACTGGTCGTACTACCAAACACTGGTTTAGTTACACGTTTGTCATCATATTTCCTTGCAGTGCTACATGATCGGAGGAAAGATTTGGAAATTTTCTAAATTTTTAGGCTAATAAAAGTTTTCACTAAATTTATATGACAATTATATAACCGTAGAAAATTATTCCTCTGTATGTAGCTAGTCAGTAGTCCTAGTCTTACATAGCGAGGTTTGTTTTTTAAACAATTTTCGTAAAAACAAGTTTTGTTATTGTTCCGGCTGTGAATAATTTTGTTTTCAGCTGGGATTTGTTGTTGTTGTTGCTGACGTATCAAACTTATTTATTTGTTATATTATCAATCTATTCCAGTGATTCTAGTGGTGGTATTGTGGAAAGATGGGACTGAATTGTAGCCGAGTAGAGACATTGGAGTCAAATGAGTATTTGAAGAGATTTTGCAGCCGGGAGTCCATTTCTCCGAATGATCATTTATGGAATAATTTGTTTTCCCATTCACTTCCACTGATTTGCTCCAAGTAAGACGCAAATATAAGTTGTATGGATAGGAAAATAATGGGAATTTACTAATGGATTTTGAATGGAATTTGTTTTACAGGGAAACAGGGTTTTTATTAGATGCTAACGTGGAAAACTTGAGAGCGGAATTGTTTGCTAATAATGTTGACACGCATAATTTTTCGTCTCTCGTTCAAGTTTTTACTCGTCGTGTGGTTGAACTGAATTCTTCCGTCCAGACGTGCGAGTAAGTTAGAAAGTCATGTATAAATGATTTGATGGTGTATTTGCAATTGTTATGGTGGTTGATAAAATGATGAATGTTGTGATTCCACAGTTCCATGTTCATTTGGCAGACATACAATGCCTTATTCATGATAAGAAATGTTGTCAAGTATTTCGCGGAGTATCTTAAAGGTGATGATTTTGCGAAGCAGTTTGCACCTCAAGTTCAAAGTAAGGGGGTTTCTTAAATTCGAAGCATGTGAGGGGCATGAGTATGTAATTATCTTGGATGAATTGAAATTTTGAATAGATAATTCAGATGATGGAGCTTCAGATGGAGCAGCTCAAGTTGTAAATAGTAATGGATCAATCACAGTGGATGTGGATGTATTGGAGTCACTCGTTGAGTCATTGTTGCAGATCATCACAGAATTGCCAGTAAAGAGCAACACTTATTTGCTGCACCTGGAGGCTGTTAATACTCTACTTGCATTACTTTCTTCGCAAATGTTCGCTACCATCCCGGCATCTCAGTTGCTGCCGTTTAAGTAAGTCCATGTTGCTATTAAGCACCGCAAGGTTTTCGTGTGGACTTCATGAAGCGATTTTTGTTCAACAGAACAATCATGCAGAAAGAATCAGATTTATACGCGCCCTCGTTGATGAAAGCACTGCTTATCAATTACATGGATCATCGAGATCCTCCCACAGCTGTTTGGCAAGGCAACGATTCTGGCAGTCTTGTGATTGGAGTCGCAAGTGAGCTTGTGATTCAAATTTAAATTTGTCATTGATAACTCCAATGTGAATACATGGACATTCTGTTGGACAGGTGGAATATGGAACATTTTGAGGAAAGGTGTGGGTCTTGAGAAACCAAAGGATGCTCTGGATGCCTTAAAAGAGCATAATTTAGGGAAACACTCTTTATACTTGATACTTGTTTTGATAAATCACTGCACTGGAGGAATACCAAATCATCCTGTGAATCCGTACCGGGAATCATTAGTAACTTTTGACACCGAAACATGTAGGTGATCTTGTATGAGACACGATGTACATTTTTAATTGTTTGAAATCATGTGAATATCTGTTATCTCACAGCTGAAGAAGCTCTCACCTTGGCCAGTCCTTTGTTTCGTCTGAATTATTCCAAACTTTACGACATTATTTGCAAAGAAATCAAGTCCGACGATACAACATTGCTGTTGTATATGTTGATCCACCGTAATAGTTCATTTAAGTCTTACATTCTAGCCAGAACAGACATTGAGCAATTGGTAAGTCTTAAATTTTTCAGCTGAAGATCTAGAGTATGGAATACCGTCTTGAATAATTGTCGTCTTTTAATTACCTTGGCAGGTCCTACCGATTTTATACACACTGTACAATGCCCCTACCAGTACATCCCACCATATCTATATGTCTTTGATTGTGCTTTTAATACTGAGCGAAGATGAGCTTTTCAATCAACAAGTTCATGACATTGTAAGTTCATAATAGCATTGCTCATTATTTGTGCGACCGAGTCCTTCTGTTGACTTCTCAGAATGTGGTTCTGTATTTACTTTCCAGGTTCTTCGTCAAGTTACTTGGTATACTGAAAGAAGTGTTCATGATATATCTTTGGGTGGCTTAATCATTTTAGTCGTCATTCGAACCATTCAGTATAACATACTGAAAATGCGAGTAAGTTCCTCCATTGGTTTTTCGCCGTAAGGTGATAGAAAGCACAAACTAATTATTTTTTCACAGGATAAATACTTGCACACCAATTGCCTAGCAGCGTTAGCAAATATGTCGTCCAAATTCCGTTCCTTACATCCCTACGTTGCTCAACGACTCCTGAGTCTGTTTGAAACTTTGGCTAAACGACATACAAAGTTAATGGCCCGATTCAACCAGCAGTGCGAAGGTTCCAATCAGCCAGCAGAGTCAGAAAAAGCCAGTGAAACTGTAAGTTTATGCCCAGTAACAAGTGATGTGAAAAAATTCATCTGCATCTTAAGCAGTTCTTATATTACTCTCGTGCTTGTATGCTTCCAGGTTCAAGACATAAATGTGTTGGAAGAAGTAATTCGTATGGTGCTGGAAATCTTGAATTCAGTCCTGACTAACCAGCTTCAACAAAATCGTCATTTAATTTACACTCTTCTGTACAAGAAGAATATTTTTGACACTTTTCGTAGCTACGACGCAACTCAGGATCTGGTTGCCAATATTGATATCGTAAGATTTGGTCCAACTTTATAACCGTGTGTCGTTTCCTTCAGAAAAAACCATTTATAATTTTCCCTTTGTTCATCAGGTCATAAATTACTTCAATGAACGTATGGTGTCCGAACATAAAGATCTGAGCGCATCTGAGGTTATGGAAAGGGTTGAAGATGGTTTGTTGCACTGGTCTCCAGACATACTTAGGGTAAGACATTGTTGGACAGCATGCGTGTTTATTGAAGAATGCGCTGATGTTCAGTTTCTTGATGTTACTTTTGTGACAGAAATTCCCTGATCTGAAATTTCGGTACGTTGAGGAGGATCAGCCTGAGGAATTCTTCATCCCGTACGTGTGGTCAGTTATATATCACCGAAGTGGAATTCATTGGTCATCCCTCAATATAAGCTTGTTCAACGCTGAAACAGAGCACGCCCTTTCAGCTGAAAATTGTTGAGATTCTCGTGAAGCTTATGCTGCGACTTATAATCTAGCCTGTGAACGATAGTTAAAACCGCATGGTCCATAATTTTTGTCAAATTTGAATAGCTTAAAATTTATTTTATCTAAAATTTGATGACAGTGTGGTTAACCCTACGAAAATCTTCCCGATGTAGAGTAGTTCAGTCAGTCCAGGCTGACAGCGAAGATCATGTTAAAATAACATTTAAAAAACTATCGTGTGCAGATAACGAAAACAACTGAAAACGTTATATAGCTGCGAGAAGCAACTACTGTGGATCGATATTTATTACGATGGAAGTAGCCTACATTGATCACTCCACGGTGCTCTGTTTGAGCATATTTTGTGTATTACTTTTGATTCTGAATGTAATAGTTGCGCTTATTATATTGTGGTGGTTACGTTTGTGATTTATTTTTATTGAATGTGTGGTTGCGGTCCATGCGGATAAGTTAAGTGTGAGTCCTCTGAGCGTCATACAAAGGGTGACGGTTCAAGTGGAGAATAAAGTACCTTCTCATAATTTTTTTCAAACAACTTTATTCGATAATAATATTGCGGTATTGCGATTCGTAATGAAAAATTCACATTCATTTGTTTCCGTACAGGTATAGTAGCTTGCGTATTGTTTTTTGAACTATATTACAGAGGCTTCCATATTTAATTGTTGTAGCGAAAACCTACGACAGCATGCTCCTATCATCACTCCTTACCTTCTATAAACAAGTAGTCTTAATAATAATTGCGTATCACTTTAAATACAAGTCAGCAAAAGCATACGCTGCTGAATGGAGACTTCTTTATCGTGTAGTCATCGAGTTTTTGTTAAGCCATAACTACAAAAATTACCACTGCAAAGCCCAGTGTCTGATGACTTTCCAAAGAATACTAATATATCAAACTTTAGCAAGACTGGCCAAGCTCGAGGTGATAAACCTGAAGCAAATCCACTCTGCTCTGAAATCCATGCCACACCAGTCTGAAATGTACAAAATATATAACACAGCAAGGTAACGTCTATATAGGCGATGTTTAGTCTAATTCCGAAGGCTCAACTCTGTATGTTTTTCTTCACTCAGTTCATTAACGGTGAAAATTCAGGTATAACTAACTGATACTTCTCACGCCGGCTGCATCACTAAATCTTAGTTAACAAGAAAGTATTCAGACGCATACGTGACGCAATTAAGTTAGAAGTTAGCTCGATAATTAATGGTAGCATGCAACTTAAATTTCTGTCAAAACTTATGTAAGCTTTGACGTCTCTTTCTGGGTTTTTTAATATTCATGAATTAGTTCTCTAATGCTTTTAAATTTAGTCACTAAAATTAAACATATATTAGGCTGCATCAGTTCCGCGAAGTTTCCTCTCCCTATAATTTAAAGTCGTTCTAAAAGTCTACTTCACATCAAAGTAATATAAAAGCCATCTAGAAGCAAGCGAGTTACATAAGAATTCAAAGTATAACACAACAGCGACAATAGCGTTGTCGAGAGCCTCCGACTGGCGGTGGTGGTGTCATCGGAGCAAAGTAAGCATGGACACGGATGTTTGGTAGATGATTCTACGAGATAAATACAGCATAATTTTCTCAGTCGTCAAGGTAATCATAAATAAATGAAAATGATAGAAAATTATAACTTACTCGTAAGCGTCTAATCCCCGCACGTGTTATCAGCTGGCAGTCATAGAGTTCAATTCTCTGAAGATTGTGGCACGCAACTAAGTGTTCCAATGATGTATCAGTAATTAAGGGGCAATTGTCCAGCTCCAGGATTGTCAGATGCTCAGCGGCACAAGGGGCCATTCCCAGCTGTCGAATTCCCTCGTCCGTTATCAGCTCACAATGAGACAGTGTCTAAAATGTAAGTAAATCATCATCAGCGGCTCCACTAACAGGATAGTAAAAGTTATGCCTAGCTTTTAAAGTACCAGTTGTTCCAGCCGGGGGCAACCGCTTGCAAGATAAGTCAATGTGTTATCGGTGATTAGTACGCAGTCTTCAAGATCCATTTTCTCAAGGTAATGGCAATTCTACGAAAGAAACCGACCCATGCTACATGAACTTTCAGATCAAAATATTTATCTGGAATAAAAACTATTCTAGCTCAAACTGAACTAACCTTCGCCAGGGCTTGGAATCCGTTATCAGTGAACTGCGAGCAACTTGCAGCTTCAAAAGTACTTAATTTATGACAATACTGAGCTAAAGCCATCAGCGAAGCATCTGTAAGATTGCAGCACCCAGTAATGCACAAATAGTGGATGTTCGGACAGTTATGAGCCAGTCGCAAAATTGCTTCATCTGTCAATGCCTGTAATATAAATTGTACATGCTTAAAGTGCCATGACAACAGATAATGACAGTCGGTTGACTACTGTTGAAATAACATACACCAGCGCCTCTGACGTTCACGACTTCCAAAAGCGAGCAATGGTTGGCCAAATGAGACAAAGATTCATTTTCAATGAATGAATCTCGACTTTTAGCTATAAAATTTTTCAATTTCGGACAGCCACGAGCCAGCATTCCCACACCTAAGAGGATACGAAGAATTCCACATGAACTCTCCGAAAAATACTTGAAAATAAATGGAAAGAAAACAGGCAGCAATAGCAGCCTAGCTCACCCCGCTCCGTGATATTATCGCACCACGAAATATTTATATGAGTTAGATTTGGACAGCCTTCTCCAAGAGCTTTTAAGGATTCGTCTGTTATATTGGAGCATGAGGTAAGATCCAGTCGTTGCAGTTTCCTTCCGCTTCTGCTTAGGCAAATACATGTTCTACACGAAAACACCTCCATTAGAACTGAACCCAAGTTTCTGAATGACAACCTTTTTAAAATACATGAACATACATATCTGTTATTCTTTTGCAAGACTCCAGATTCAAATCTTCGATATTGTGGCACTGTTGTGCAAATGTTTTCATAGCACTGTCCCCCACTGACTGACATCCTCTCAAACTCAGTTTTTTTAAGAATCCTCCGGCTCGACGGGCGATATTTTCAACCACAGGACCCTGAAACGCCACGAGTTATGATAAAGATAAATTACTTTCCAGAATTAATTTCATTACTAATCGATAATTAATCGCTCATGTAAGATTATTCTTACCTCAATATCAGTTTGGAAATTGAACAGATTGATCTTCTTCCAATTGCTCCCATCCAGAGCCAATAAATTCCATGACTTTGACACTTGTGCACAGCGGCACAAAGCGACTACGTCAAGAAATGAAAATATTCTGAGCAGAAGCTCCTTGGGTAGTTTCTGGTTAATCAGGGCTTCCTCTTCAACCACAACCGCCCGATTTTTCTGTACGAGAAAGAAAAACCGTATTTAATGACCATTACAAATTGATTTAAAATCTACTTCATCCTCAGTACTAGTAATCATACTCACCTGGCTATTATGCTGCAAATGCTTCATGATTTCAATGATAAAAATATGCAAGCTCTTCTACGTTTATAAATTCAGCATACTTTGATGATGCGCTTCGAAGATAACAATGGTAGCTTATCAAATGGTATTCAAGTCATGAACGTATTGTTTCAACCAGGATAAAACTGTTTCAGTATGAAGACAATATTAGAATAGCTATAAATTAGAATCACTTTAGAAACTGCTGATGATCCGCAGTAACCAAGCGAGGCACCTGTAAAGACAACAAAAGAGCAAGCAGTGATGTAATAATTCTCGGCTCAACCAATTTCAAATGACATTCAAAAAATTACTGTACACTTACATGCTGATAACCACCACTAGATGTGACTTTGATTGTATACAGATAAAAGGTATTAATGACTATTTGCGATGGCGCTAAACGATCATAATTTCCACATGCTTCGCCTGTTACATTTACATGAAATCCTGTGATGACCAATCTCTGATAACCCAAAGCAAATCGGTCTTCTTCCCATTATTATCTTGATCCCACAATAATCTAACTTTTAAGTTTCTTTACTACTACACAGTTTAAATTGCTTCACAACAATCACTTCATCACCCATTAGGACACTAACAGGATATCGTTCGGAAACTAAAACCATCACAAATTTACACGATGACTTCAGTCAACTCTTGCTCTTTCACTTTTTCCCGATGATCTCGTCCCCAAGAATTCAGTAACTTTGTACGCTGACCAAAACTCACAGCTTGATTGATTGTCCGAGAGAGCAATAATAATGATAATTTCAGATGATTGTTAAACCTAGTCCCAACCAAAAGAATGAATCTTTTGCAGGGACTTCTTCTTGCTGACTATTCCTTTACTTCGTTTCACTGTTGTAGACCAAAAACTGTAGGCACTCGTTGATTCAATTGATTCATCAACAGTAGGATACCAACATGAGTCCGAGTCCCATTAAACCTACAAAAATAACAAAAAAAATATTAAAGGACAAAATTACATTTGAAAGGTCAAGGGACACTTCAAAGTGCGTCTGAACATTCACATAAAATTATGTTTTCATTGTCAATAACTCTAGATCCACCTATCAAAACTCACTCATTATTCTTCTTCCCCTGAACAATGGCACCATAAACAACAAGTGCATTCATGTTTTCATGGACGTCAGCACATTTTCCTCCACTACTATCAAACAATAAACTTGCTATAACTGCCATCATCATCATCATCCTCCTTTATAGCTACATGATCTTTAACTAAGATTTCCCATAACCCATAAACAAACAACACACAATGACGTCTTTCATGACAGCCCAATTAAAAGTCAGCCTCTAACTATATCATTCTCAATGGCTCCAAAAATACTAGAATTACAAGCCAAAACGCTTCCATTAGTACGTTCCATCAACTTTTGTTTTTATTCCAACAACAATTTTCACACCATTATTCCCTCTACCTCCAAACCCTCCTCCGATTCGTTGCTCGTTCAGTCAATGTCAATACCACCGTCAACACTACTGTTTCAAGTCATGTACGACAAACTATTTTAATCAAAATGAAGCTTCAACTTACTAATTATTTAATGTCAATACTTCCTCGATGGATACTAATATTTCAACAACAACAATAGTAATAGTGGGTAGTCACACAACGCGTGAACTTCACTGATTATCACAAGCAGGATTAACAACAGCAATGTCAATGTAATGTACTGGAGGACATGTTTCTCACCTGTGTAATCACACAGCAATAAGTTTATGAGAAAAAAATTACACGATTTCTTAAAGGTCAATAATTAAATAAGTGAATGGAACGTAGACTAGTAGTGTAAGTGTAGTAAGTATAGCTCCTGCTTTGCTTTAACAATGTTTAACCTTGTTGAATTTGTTTTTCTATTGAAATGTCATTAACCATGATATATGTTACTGAAGCACCAAAATCTTAGTCAGTTTAACAACTATATTCACAATAATTGCATACTTTTAACAACATGACAATCATTTCCTAATATCTTCCGTCGCCTGATTTACATGACAAGAAAGTGTTCCCAGTTCCCAGTTGTTGTTGTTGTTGTTGTTCATCTGCGGAGCACACAGAATGGTAGAGAGAACCCTGTTCCTCTGAACTGCAAGTTCGCACCAGCCACCGTCCTGGGGCTTTAATACAAAGGAAGTTGTAGAAAGGAAAGCATAGCATTGGAATGGCAGAGCACAGGTGTAGTTGCTATCATGATGCCACAATGCGCCTTATGTTATACAAGACCCGATGTTTGGATATTTCCCACTACTCTACTACTGCTTTCGCTTCACTGTAGACTGTAGCCTTCACAGAAAAAGTATGGCTATATCATCTAAAAGCTGTAGTAGGAGAAGCTAGGAGAAGAACTACTAATAATTCTTCTACCTACTACATGAAAATTGGAGAGATGTAGCTGACCTGTGGGATTTTACTATTAATTTTTGTTAGTACTTACCCAGCTACTAGCTAGATACTACTCCTCCCCTTTGCTTAGCAATGTATGTATATATACAACTTACCTGAGAAATGTGAGTGACTTGATATGATGACGTAAACAATTAGAGGGTTGCTATTAGAAGCCAATTCCATGATAGAATAGTGATGATGTTGATGATGATAGGTATAGAAAAAAATGGTTTCAATGCTATTGACATAGTTTGCTTGCTTGCTTACTTTAGCATTCTTGTTCAATGTCACTGTCCTAGAATAGTCATGGTCATTATTATGTGCTTTAGTGCAATGCAACTAGAATGTGCATTACTGCGTGTACATACATTGCATTTAAATTAATGCTCCTGATCATGCAGCTTGCAAGTGCATCATGCAGTACTCTGTACGTGAATTGGAATTTAAATGCCATGCGGTGCACTGATGACTGATTATTAAATGGGCAAGCCTTGATGAGAGTGTTTTTGTGGAAGGAGCTAGAGCAACCATAGCGCTTGATGACACGTTGAATGATATTGCTCCCAGGAGTTCGCATTGCGCCCTCTACTTTAGTATTCAGTGTCTTGGGAGATAGGTCTAACGCTGTTGGGCAATGCGACGGTGTTGTGGTGGGCGAACGAATAGATTGATGAGTACCTCAAGGCATATCTTGTTGTGATTAGCTGGACATGGATGGAAAAAAATTTGGAATAGTTTGATAGATTACTATCTGTCTAGACATGATTGAAATGATGGGATGACCATGCATGGTGCAAGGAGCTAACAGATTTGCTGGTGTTGCATGTCTGGGTCTGTCTGCTGAGCCTTCACCGGGTCAATCCGAAGGTCAAGCAATAATGCAATGTCCAGCGGCATTTCTACACTATAATTTTTAGTTACGGTACAGACCTTTCGTGAGTAGCCACAAATTTGACATTGGGGAATGCAATACATGCATGCGAAAGAGCCATTCTGTCACGTGAATGTCCAGATTACATGTTTCCAGTGCAGTGTCTATGTAGAAAGCATGATTATGGGGTGTTGTAGTAACTGTGTGGAAGGCTAATGACTTGATATTGAAACTGTCTGGGAATTTTTTTGCACAAATATATTGCTTGCACATTGCCACACGGTCGCGCAGACTTTTTAATCTGGAGGAACTGTTTGTGTTGTCTTGGTGACTCAACTCTCAGCAGTGAAAAACACCTTTTTGATCCATATTTCTTTTTATGAGACATTGCCTCCGCTGTTATCAAAACATTTCCAGAGAAGCTGATGTAAATGAGGCATCCTGGAAAATTACTAGCAGGACTAAAGTATTCCCCGGAGACCACCATGGGTAGCCAGCGTTTCTCATGAGTCGGCCATTAAAATCAAATGGGTCGCCATGGTTATAGTGATGGTTACACTGGATCTGTTCATTTGCTGAATTCAAGGAACTAAATATTTTCAGACGGTAACCTGTTACCAGTTTTTGATTACGATTTCACCATAAAGGCACAAATTAGAGCACCGCCTTTAGGGCCCCCTAACCTCGTAAAATCTAAAACGGTTCCTAGCGGACCCACATATTCGTAACCACCATCACTTTGCAATACACTGGTAAATTTGCCTCAGTCCCGCCTTCAGTTTTCCCGATCGTATGATATGGGACCGGACGTAGCCGTAAATAGGAATTCGAAAATGGTTCGAAGTTACTAATTGAGAAGACGTCTGACGGCAGGACGCGAGCGAATTCAATATGGTGCAGGAACTGACTTACAACCTGCCACAAGCCAAGGCAGAATGTCACACCCCAGTATCACAACAGACTTACTGCGAATTAAATTTATGTGTAACAGTAAATTTCATCACACAAACACCATTTCAAAGGTTTTGCATCAAGAAACAACAAAATATATTTATAAAGTCGGCAAATACGCGTATCATTAACATTCTGAAAAACAGTAACAGTGATGCGTACTCAAACACGGTTTACAAATGTGACACAGTACTACTAACTTCCTGAACCATTTCCTCAGCAATAGTTTTCTTTCTCTGCTTTCGCGGAACTCTTGAATGGTAGAAGTCAATGGGATTGTCCAGAATTCTACCGACCTGTAAATATTTGGGTCGATTGGCTAAGCTATTACGCTTATAGAATCTCTTAGTATCTAATGCTGAACGCAGCTGTAAGGCTTCAATGTCTTGTTTCCGTTCATGGGTCATAGCGGCCTTCGGTAAATCAAACCATCCTGGTCCTTTGGTCTTACCTCGCTCTTCTCTCCGCAATCTCTTTAATTTCCTTTTACCAAAAGTTTCCGAAGGTTCAATGGGACCTAAACTGTTGACCAAGGATAATTTCGAAGATTCTAAGTTCAAGTTACTGCTCGAGCTTGTGCTTGTTGTTCTTATGGAATCCGACGTAAATGGAGTTGCATTCGATTTTCTTTTTCCTGATTTTTTAGCTGACGTTACACTTTGATCCCCTCTTCTACTGCAGCTAAAGTTAAACTTCTCAAGCTGGCGAGCTTCTGGGGAATCTGATGAATTAAAAAGAAACAAATTATAAATCATTTGTCAGGATTAACATTTTTGATATAATTAGCTACAAATTTGGTCCTCATCGACACAGCTTACTCCTGCTACGCTCTCCTTTCAAAAAAAAGAGACATCACATACTTTCCAGAAGTTCATTCAATGTTATTGGTTTGTCACTGAAAAGTCTCCACAGCTCCTGGTTTTTCTGGGGTTCCTTCGCCGCCATAACTAATGGTTCCGACTAACTCTTCCTAATTTCAAGCTTCCTGCAGAAAAGATCAAAACAGCCAAAAGTTACAACCCTAGTTAAATAATATCAATAAAACAAAACCCAACGCTGAATATTTGTCCCACCACGGCTAGCACAACTCACTGCAATAGCATTTTCTCCACACTCCACAATAGTCAACTTCAACAGCTACCAACTTCTGAGGCATTTACACAGCAACTTACCCTCAATTTCCAACGCGCGGAATGTTTTTGCAGCTAAATGATGACTTCCTCAAACTCAGGCAACTTCCGTATTTAATTATCAAGGTTACTATGCCCAAAATAAAATTTTAGTGCAGGTCAACAGCAGCCCAGGTCACTGCCGTGTGCATCTGCGTTTGAATGAACGGGTTTCGCGCCCCAATGTTGCACGTGGTTTAACTTTAAAAAAAACTGGACGGAAAAACTTCTGCAGCAGGCGAGGAATTAAATAAAAGTCTGGTTCTCGGTAAGTCAGTTTTATTATTTCTTTAATGTTAAATTAACTGAA
>JAQFYD010001338.1:0-12587 GCA_034694225.1 Bourletiella hortensis
GGTTGTTTATTTACGTCGAGGTCTGAATTTATGTCCCATCTTACGGTAGTAACCACAGGCAACAATTTACTGCCATAAATTTGATTTTCCACTGTATCTAGGAGAATAAGAACATCCTGGGGTTTTGTAGGGAGAAGGTTGGCTTCCCCGTCAGGGGCTTTTTTGCCTCTTTTCCTATAAATTGACGCGCTATGCAAACCAACTTCGTATAATTCTTGGGACAGTGAAAGAGTAACGGGTAGACGAGCACAAAAATCACTTGCATTGCCATCGCCACTACAAATTGTGAAAAAGTGACTACGCAAGATATCAACCCAAGCTGAACTCACTTTTTCTTGCGAGCAAGATAGGAGGCGGTCAAGTCGAAGCTTGAACGTAGAGTGGTCGAATCGACTGACGACGTGAAAGTTTATGATCCGTTCTTTTCACCAACGAACTTTATGGACGATTGTGTAACATATATGTTCTACTGATGACGTCATAGGTCTTATGATTGCACTTTAACTCTACAGTTATGCCGAAAATTGCTGAAATTTTGTGGGATCTCATCATTTATCTAATGAATGTGAACTTTGATCCAAGAGATAACATAAAAGTATGCACCAATCAACACATGCGTATAACGGACTATGGGTTCTTACAATGGGGAATAGGATAGCCATTAGATTATTACATAAGGTGAGCAATGGATTCTTACACAAGGGGGACTATGGATTCTTACACAGATGGACGATGGACTGTAACACAGATGGACGATGAACTGTAACACACGGGGGACGATCGCACCTTTCAGGCAGTTTTCGTCAGTTGAAATAATTTGCCTTACGAATAGCTGCAGATGTACGCGCGCGGTGTTAATTTTGAAATTGGCGCGGTTCAATAATATCGTGCTGCGCGGTTTAGTTACTGGAGATACTGCAGTTGTGAACTGTACTGAAGTATTTGAAATTGCCACGCTTTACACATGTCGCGCCGCGCGGCGAAGCCGCGCGGAGCGCTTAGCGAGGGGTGGTTTAATAACTTTTCTCGCTTTTATCTGCTGGTAATGCGTAGTAGCCGTATCTACCGTTGGATGGTGGTGCGTGTTAATTAATGGTGCTGGTAGTTAGTTAATTGGAGCTATCGTATACACGCTGTATGCGTGTATATGCGTAATGGTAAATGTTGCTCCATTTAAATGCATGGGGAATGAGTGCCCATTTAAATGCATGGGGAATGAGTCTCCCATTTAACCCAATGTTAAGTGGTTTTTCCCATTTAAACACATGGGAATACATAGTGGCGCAAATGCTACTGCACTCCTTCTACTGTCAACCAGAAGTCCTGCTACGGCCCATGCCCGCCCAATCCGAGAACCGCCCTAAGATGAGAGCCCATCGCATGCCCGGCTCTGGCAAGACTCACCCTAGCCCGTCCATGACCGGTGGGCATCGGGTGGGCCAGGGCCGGGTTCCTCCAATGTGCTCCACCTACGTAACGAGGACAACCAAGTGATTACTTACGAGCCATTATATCTAAGCTCTGTCTTTACTGTTATTAAATGGGAGCAAGAGAAATCACAAGGAACAACCCTGTAGTGCATTCACAAAACCAGAAGTAGTTACTGAACGACTGTGTTTCATCGTCGGCACTGCCTCGATGGCTACTGGACATCTCTATACGGTTCCACGTCTTGAAATGAGAACAGTGTTTATGGTGATCCTTGCTCTTACGGTTGGAGTCCCCGTGCTTGCGGATCAAGTCTCTATAGGTTTAATTGAAGAATTAAATTTAATCCCGAATTAAGTAAATATGTGCATCTAAGTCATGTTTGATATGATTTTAGGCTTCCCACAGTGCTACTGGACGGGATGGTTCGGCTACAATGGTCACATGTGCCCTCGATTGTATCGTAGGGCCAAAGTGTATCATGAATTAAATTCCGTTGGGCAAGGCATTCTCTCGCGTGTTTACTGCTGCCATGAACGCCTACCGTATGTAGACGGAAGATCGAAAGGTCGATTACAGTAAAAAAGGTATTTGAAGCGACATCTCTTGTCTGCTCTTTGTCCATGATAGTATACAAATCCTGTTTATCTTTTCTCGTAATTAATTGTCGATTGCCAGCATAAATGTGCATGTTAGGCATAAAAATGAATGCCCACGGTTATGTAGAGGTATTCTGATAAACGCAATAAAGTTCCTTAAGCTTATTAATTTTTCTTCATGTGGTTTTGTGTGTCGAACGGGAAGATGCAGCGCGTTCGAGTCTAACACTTTTTAGGAGGCGAGCTTGCGAGTCCTCCTTATGCGATGGCGACTGACGCAACGCTCCTCTCAGCGGCCTCCTGTCAAGATGCTCGACTGCGTCAAATGGGATACCGAAATGACCGGGCGGTCCGCGCCGACATTTTCAACTATCATATGTGTCGGTCGGTCAACAATGAGGGTGACCAAGGTAGACGAGCTGGGCATTTTGGTCCATTCTCGTGTCGTTGCGCTTACTTATAGAGACTGAAAACCAGTGTACTGGTCGTAACAGGCCATATGGGATATTCAAATGACCGCGGGGTCTGCCTCATCATCTGTAGTCATCATACATATCGGTAGATCAACAATGAGACAACAACCAGGGATAAAGTGTCATTGTGGACTATTTACGTATCGTAAGGCTTACAAATGGACCACTGGAAGCCCTCATGCTGGTCGTAACAGGCCATGAGGGATACCAAAATCACCGCGCGGTCCCCGCGAACATTTTAAAGTCTCAGACGCCTTCATGGGTTGAGATATGGAAGAAAATTCTGGCCATTTGGGTATCGTTAGGCTTACGTATGGAGTACCGGTGCCCTATGCACTGGCCAGAACGAGCCTTGCGGGATATCAAAATGACCATGTGGTCAAGGCGCACATTTTAAACCATCAAACGTGCGGATCAGAAAAAATAATGGTGACCGAGAGGGATAGACTGCCAGTTTTGGAGCAATGGCGTTACGCTCTAGTGACGCTTACGTATGGAGTGCTGGCGCCCTTCTACACGTCATAGCGTGCCAAATGGGACGTAAAAATGACAGGGCGACCAAGAGGGATAAACTGGCAGTTTTGGAGTATTCGTATGTCGTTTCGCTTACGTATGGAGCACTTGCACCCCTTTTACTTGTCAGAACGGGCCATGCGGGATATTGAAGTAGTCGGTAAATCTGCTCCAATAGTGTTAGCGATCCTACGTATCGATCGCTCAAATACTAGAATGAGCAAGAGGAATAATCTGGCTGTTCTAGGCCACGTAGCTTAAGTATTGAAAGACCTCGTGGAAACAAGGACCAGACACCACAGTAAAGGCCGGACTGACTACGGGCTTTGAGCTGGACACGGTGGATCCAGCAGCAAAAGAGCTGTCAAAGGCCAGACTAGGGTCTTGTTGTCACACAAAACTTGTGGACCTGAAAGATAAAGCGAAAAGATTGCGACGAAGGCCTCGGTGACGACAAGGTGTTTTGTTGATCGAAAAACAGTCGAAACACGGGAATTCGTGTATTGGAAGCCCTGGCAAAGGCATAAATGAATACACAGCTTTCTTTTTTGGGGGTTGCGACTTTTGATGGACCGCAAGCAATGTTTCATTGCCGGAACTGGCCTAAAAATTCTTCTGATTCACTTGCAATCCTTAGGAGGCGAGCTTGCGAGTCCTCCTTGTGTGATGGAGGCTGTTTGCACAACCTTTTCGGCAACCTCAGGACTAAATCTAACACCCGATCCGACCGCGTGTGCGGTCAACATGACCAGGCAGCTGCGCCCGTCACTTTGGTATACCGGTGTTGAATTCAACACCGGAATTTTTCATAAGGCTTGAAGCTGGGATCGCTAATATCAAATACTATGTTTTTAAATCCGTACTAAATTTCCTCTTCAGAATCTTCAAGTCAAGTAGTAAGCTAATGAAAGGAAGCCTGAAGGAAAGTAAAGTACGCAAATGCGATGACTCAAGATACAACTGGTGGGAACAATTACGCCGGATCTTTGCGGATGGAGGACTGGCGGAAGACATAAACAAACTAGATGAGCAATACATTACGGAAAACTACAAAGGAATTTTAGCAAGATATTCCCAGAACATGACGGCAAGAGACATAGAAGATATGAAGAAGGACTACAGGTTCGACACATACAAAAGTGTGAAGTTAATCATTGGGCCAAGTGAATACATAAAAAGTGATCTAGAGCACTACGTTAAGAAACTACTAATAAACTTGCGTTCCACATTGCCGCGTACAGTTGTGAGAGGGAAAACAGTGAACCTAAATGCAATATGGAGGATTTGGAAGGGAGGAAAAGAATACAAAGAAACGGAATGTCAGTTATGTAACTTGAAGGAAACAGGATCTGATACATGTTATGTTAAGGTGTCCACAATATAAACAACCACGAAGAACGTATTTAAGTAGGTTTGTAACGGGGGAAACAAAGGAGTGTGGCAGGGATTGTGAAGCTGTGACAATATGTAAATTGATCTACTCGACCGAGCAGAATACGTGGAGGGAAATTTATAATTTTTCGGTGAACGCTGTAAAAGTTCGAGAATTATATATGAGCTGTATGGAAGAGGACGACTGAACGTTAAACTTCGTACGATTGTAAAGACTAACTGCCATATCAATAAAACCAAATCTGAACTTTGGGATACCCTACGTACCGGTGGGTGCATAAATGGGCCCACAAGATTTCGTAAACTGCTGATTTTGTAACATTTGGGTGGTGTTACGCTTAGTTGTTCTCTACTGGAGACCGCTGTGGTCGAGCCAGTGGGTCACGCAAGACATCAAAATGGCCGGGCAATTGCGCCCGTCATTTCATGTACCTTACGTACGGACTGGTGGAGAACCTTAGCCAGCAGATCCGGCAAGACATCAGAATGACCAAAAATTACGCCCGTCATTTTGGGTTGCCGTATGTACCACTGGATGAACAAACGAGCCCAGCAGATGTCATAAACTGCTAATTTTGTAGCATGTGGGTGATGCTACGCGAAGTTATTCTGGACTGGCGCCCGGTGAGGTAGAGCCAGTGGGTCATGTAAGACATCGAAATGACTGCGCCATTGCGCCCGTCATTTTGGTATGCCGTATGTATCACTGCATGAAGAAACGAGCCCAGCAGATGTCATAAACTGCTGATTTTGAAACATGTGGGTGATGTTACGCTTAGTTATGCTGGACCGGCGCCCGCTGTGGTGGAGCCAGTGGGTCAAGCAAGACGTCAAAATGACTGCGCGATTATAAACGTCATTTTGGACCATGAACCGCACGTATTGGTACACAGCCTGGCCTGCGAAATGTCACATACCGTAGAGTTTTTAACATTTGCCTCATGTTACGCTGAGTTATTTTACGTACGTTACCAAGTATGTGAGGACGTGACTGCCCTTGATCATAAAATATGAAACGAAACAGATATTACTCGTTAGTGTATCTGACGGCAACCCAATATTCGCGCCGTTAACGCATAAGTACACATTCGTATCAGCGAGCCTCCACATTTCGTACCGCCGGAGGCATGTGCATGCCAAATGGACGCCTCGGCGTAGATTTTTGTGCTTGTGAGATAACTTAAACGTCCGCGCTTAAGCTTCAAGCTTTATAGCTTCAAATGAATGCCAGCTTAAAATATATGACGAGCCGGGCCGGGCAGAAAAAGTCCCGGACTTCAAGTCTGAAAATAAAGACGGCGTGTCCAGAGGCCGCTTTCAAACATATTGGAGAAAGTTAGACTTTCTCTTTAAGATATGCGGTAGGATCATAGTTTCAAGAGTATAGTTCTGTTGCTTGCAGGCATCCTCAATACTAGCTACCTATTATTTTAAATTAACTACTAATACTTTTTAGGACCCTCGATGGGTCCTAATTGGATCGTCCAGGTGTAACGACTTTCCTGTACAGGACATCACATACCAAACCTTGATTGAATTTGCCTGTTTTGGCCTTAAAATGACCGAATTCAATTGAAGTTGTGCGTGGAAAATTTGGATGCCAATGGGTTGCAACGCATTCCAATGTATTGCATTCCGGAGCAGTCACCGTACGCCATCGGGAATCCTCCAGGGCATGTTCATTGTCCGCTACTGTAGACATAACTAAACTTTTTTGCGAGCTCGGGGAATATTGGTCGGTAAGTGTGGGAGAGCAAAAACAATTTTTAGCGAAATTATACATGGGAGGCCGATAGTTACCATATTGACGGCTATGAGACGGGTTGTGTAAACCGCAACATCTCAAAAATTATTATTATAGCCGCCTTTTTGTGCTATGCATGGGTTCACTATTTGGCGGCGCTCGATGAGAAGTCTGGTTCACTTCACATTTAAAGGGCTTTCAGAAGATGCCCGTAGAATGTTTCTACGCCTATTTGGTTAAAAGTTTTTAGCGAACGAATGTCACACGAAAGGGTCTCAATAAATTCTAGAAGACACTAAATTTGGTTAACCAAGCTGCCATTGCATTGCAATGGGCGGCCAAAGCGTGGATGATTGGTGGGCTAAAGCTTGGATGATTGGTAGACTAAAGCGTGGATGTTTGGTACGTCAAAGCTTGAATGCGTGGTAGGCCAATGCGCGCATACTGTGTTGGTTAGAGCTCTCTAACTTGCGCTCTAACGATTGCGGAGGGACGGGAGTTTCGCACTGATTTATACATGACAGGTGGTGCGGGCACCGTTTTTCTCTAAGAGGAGCGAGAAACGTGATTCTGAAAAAAAGTTGCATTCTGTTTCATTTTGGGTTAATTTGGAAAGGTGTCACAGCAACCGTGCTGCAAACAAACAATTTCACCCCAATATCATGACCATGGAAGTGCTTCACTGCAAAACGCCTTCTGACATGGCACGCTAAATTTCGTCGCGGTTGTGCGCGTTGGCACTAAGCGTTGCGCGGGCAACGATAATTGAGCTGTAACTACTAAACAACAAGGACTACGGTACCCCAACTTGGTACACAGGTTCCCGATTATGTCTATAGTGCGTATGCACAGTCTCATGGCTGTACCTGCATCGGCACTATTATTTTGGTCCGGCTTTTGAAGAGCAACCAGCGTGCGATGTATTGAGGAGGGATGCGTGCTATTGGATAGATTATATTGCCCCTGAACAATTCACCTGCAGGCTTTGTCGGGATTTGTGGAACCAGCAAATTATATTTGATCGACCGGGATCGCACCAGCTTACAGCGGTAAAGAAGCCAAGAAACTTTCAAACTGGTACGTCAAAGAGCACAAAGTATAAGAACCGACAGTTGGTCCTAGATCACATGGACACTGCAATCCACAAAATCAGTTTGGACTTTTTCGAACATTTCGATGCTGGCATAAGAGGAACCGATTTGCACACCGAACTGTACCGTGAAGGAGGTCCCATGATGGAACACTTGAAGCCATCGGTGGATAAATTCGTGGCGGTTTATCAGTCCAACAGATTGGACATTCCGTTCTACAAGCATCCATTGATGGCGCAGTTGCTACTATATTACGGCGTCAACATCGGATTCCTTTATCAGAACCCATTAGGTGCGAAGCAAATAACCATGTCAATATCCAAGACTATGCACAAGGATTTCGCTTCAGATCTTCTCATTCGGAAACCATACGTGAGTTTGCTGATTGACACAGCCACAGACGTTTCATCGATTTCTTCTCTCGCTATCCTTCTACAAACGTACGACAAAGACAACAACATCACCGTAAAGCTTTACCGTCTAATGAAGACTCCGATGACTGAAGGAGGGCAGGAACTGTTTGACATGTTCACGCGGTCTTTGCAAGAAGATGGTCTAACTGAATACGTAAAGGAAAAGGTGGTTGGCTTTGCTTCCGACGGAGAATCCAACGTCCGAAAGTTCCGTCGACTTCTAGCGACATGGTCTGGAAGAGATGATCTTTACGTAGTTCACTGTTATGCACATAAGCTTGGTCTCGTGCTCAAGCATGCCTAGGCAGAGTCTCCATTTCTAAAAGAGATAGACGAAATGGTGAATGCGCTGTACAAAGTGTTCAACAGCAAATCACATAAGAAAAAAGAACTTCTGCATAAAACTGCGGAAGAACTTGGAGATACCAAATTCGAACTCAAAAGAATTATTCCAACACGATGGGTGAGCAGCAAGCTTCGGGCTTTGGAAACGGTCCTTCTGCACTGGAAGACGCTTGTTAAGGCCACTGAATACGTTATTGATGATCGGCAAACAAAAACTCAACAACGAGCAAATGCTGAACACATTTTGTCACAGTTAAAAGACCCCACGCTGATTATCACCACTGCGTTCGTTCCTGACGCCTGCAAAGAGCTCTCAACCCTTTCGCTGCAATTTCAGGGTCGCGTAACCACCCTCATTTTGAAGAAGGAGCGCCGAACAAAGTTATCAGAAAGTTTATTGCGATTGAAATCATCAAATGGCAAATGGGTTCAATGGGCTCTGGACAATGCACAGCTCGCTGAAACAGAAGGGCGCAAGGTTATGTCGATTGAAGAGTTTGAAAGAAAGAAGATTACTTTAGACAGTGTTGAAATGGTCCACAGTAACGAAGTCAACCCTTCAAGCTTGTTCATTGAGAAGTCAAATTATGTTGATGATGTCCTTGATGAATTGGACTGGTACTTCCCGAAAGACGCAACCGACAATCTTGACATATTTGATCCACTAAATTGGAAAGCGAATGACTGAACTTGAATGTAGAGCTCAAATGGGGCTACGCACCTGCACAAGTACTCCGAAATTGGATTGACGTCAAGGCGCAGGTGCATAATACAGCTGACTTCCACAAATGGGTTAAGAAAGCTCCTGAGGACTTCTGGACATTCTTCCTGACCGAGGGATCTGGAATTAACTGGCCTCAATCAATGCGCAATATAATGAAAAACATACTTGTCGTGCCCGCCAGCACTGCCGAGGTGAAAAATTAATATAAACGAGTCCGGTTACTTGAGGCAAATGTTGGTATAATCATGAAACAGCTGTTTGGTTTTCTGATTACAGGTTGAAAGAAGTTATATATATTATATTTATATTCTCTATCTACAACAACGTGAAGACGGTGAAACGATACAACCTGGATGTAACAACTGTAGAAGCAATCGTGCGAATTAAATTTAATGGACCTAAAGCTCTTGAGGATTTTGATGCAGCATGGTAGGTTAAACAGTTAATTCTAGATGGTCATTCACGAGCCGATGATAGTAGTTCCAGAATAGGAAAGAGGGCCCGTGTAGAGACAAGTGAAACTGATGGAAGCGAATCAGATGCTTCGGAAAGCCAACGTGGGGTATCTGCTTCTTCTGAAGAGAATGAGTTAGAAGGTGATGATTTAGCTGCAGCGGCTCCAAGCGAGGTGTACTCATTGTTTGCTACGGATGAAGGGGCGCAGCCGGCTGACGATGATAATGATGATTGGGATGATTATAGTGATGATGAATAGCTAGCTAACACTTGATGAAGGTTACATCGATAAGCGCGCCTGTATGCAAGCCGTTTGATGGAATTCTGTCTTAGTAAGATGTTGCACGTGCTTTTTTTCGAGTATCTCTATGTCTAAGGTATCGCTTTGTTTTTTTGAAAGGGACCATTCCAATAGCTGAAGGTTTTTGTGGTAGTAAGTAAACTTGGTCAGTATCTCCTCTCACTTGTATTCGTTCAAAACGGTATAGATGTAAGCAGTTTTGTTAATTTAGGGGTTAGATTGTTAGATGTAAGATTGTGGTAGCCACTTCAGTACCACGCGAGAGGTCTAACGAATCATGTTACAAAATTTTCCTAGTTATGCTAATTTTAATGTCCTAGACTAGATAAGAGACTAGATTCTTACTCTATCGTTGATTTGGTCGTCTATCTGGCCGAGACATCGCCGTCGTAATGACAGTGGCAGGCATTTGCGAGATATTAAATTTGTTCGGTACCAATGTGCTGATATGGGTAATGTGTGATGTAGACAATATACGTTATACTGCATAACAGGGCAGAATTTTGTGTTCGTGCTAAATATGTTTTAGTTTAAAAGAATTTTAGAATATTTGTTGAATTAGTGGCTGTTAAGTGAGAAATAGACCCGGATTGCTGTACACTATTCAGCTTGAGAAGTTCTTCAACAAAACGGCAAACGCCTGTTGGCTTTGTTGAAATAGATCAATTATGAAGCAATTTTTTTGTTATCCTGTTGCACAAGTCGACAGTTTCTGGAATTTTAAAGAGCTGATACCTCATTCTAATTTTGATTTAGTACGTGTATCTTATGCATAGTCATCACAAAGTGAAGTTTCCATATAACGCTGAGTGTTTCTGTCAGCGTAAAGCAGAAAGCTGCCTTCGAAGTAGCTACTCCGTTGTAAGCTAAATAGTGGGAAACAGTGCATAGTTGTCTATCAGATTGTGTCAGTTCTGATGTCCACGATGGGATTACTTTAATGATCTAGTTCGTTAATCAAACTGGTTATTGTCAATTATTGAGTAAAAAGGGGAATGATTAAAAGCAAATATAAACATATATGAAGGCTTTTGTAATGCTCAGTTTTTAGTTTGGACGTTTATACAAACTCGCACATTCTGAGCTTAACCACTGCATTAGCAACGCCGCGTTTGTACACCGAAAACTGATTATCTCCTCCGACAAAAGACACAAGACGACTCCTAAAACATACTGATGTTGACTTTTGAGCATCCTTTGGCTGCCGTTTTAGTCAGCGGTGACTCGGAAGCACGGATTACAATAAGCACCTGAATTGCCACAGCAATATTCAAAATTCAACTGAAGAATTCACCAGTCTTAAATTTTTCAAGGGCAAACAGCATGGAAACCGCATAGGCGCGATACCTGGTATCGGGTTACATAAGGATCGAAAGCGCACTATGTGATGGCATAAAGTTTTGCACCTTTAAGGTTGGAAGTGAGACGCAGCACAAGTAAAGGGAGAATATAATAACTGTTCCGCGCAGCATGGTCAAATTTTTACAGATTGTCCGGCAGTTTTATTGCCTTCTTGGAGTTAAAAGCCGCGTCTTTGTAGCTGATTCTGGAGGGATCGTGAAATTCGAATAGAGTACGAACACATTAGTTGTATCCGTATGAACTCGGCTGCAGGAGACATTTCCTTTGTGGGGACTGCGTGTATGCTTCCCTGTCCTCATGAATCTACATACTGTACCACCGTTATTTGTAACGCATCCCGTAATGTAGCATTAGCGTGCATTCATATGCCTATGCCTTCCAACGAATAGCTTTGTGCATCTTGACACCGTTCTTTCGGCACAAGATTTCAGGACCTGGCGAAAACCATTAGTAGTCCAAGGCAACACATACACCTGCCTTCTTGACCCCCACTAGATGACCTCCGGAAGTGACCCTCGTTGGCGGGAAAATTTAAATTTCTTTATGGTACCTCATACACAGGCCCTTACTAAATCATGTTTTAGAAATTAAAACGTAACTTTGAAGGGGCAACTAAGCTTCGTTAGTGGAATTAAGCGTAAACATGTGCGTAGAACCCGTTCTGGTCTTTTTCGGCCTACGAAAGCAATTTTAATGCAGCGTAGCCATAATTAAATTAGTGAAGCCCGTGCTTTCGCTATAGTGGGGTTCCCACCCATTTTGCTGCACCGCCCCTCATGAAATTGCACAAGGTTGTTGGAATTGACCTCAGGTCAACATTTGGTATGATTTTGTACAAGGATTTCTGCGTGTTAGTACTGTAAAATGGCAGAACTCGGAGCGTGCAAATACTTTTTTGGCATCTTAAAGACATGTGACGGCGGCTGGGGGAGTATAACTCGGTGGGGGCCGGGAGTTCGGAATTTCGGATGCCATGGCCGGATGAACGTCAAGTGAGCGACCAGCGACCAAGTCAGCGACCAGCGACCAAATCACCCTGTCAAGCTAGCGACCAGTGACCAAAGTTGTATACCCAGTCAGCGACCATTATATTAGTATAACCGAACAACTCCAAAAAAAACTTCCCAAAAATCGCTGCGTTGAGCCGGGCTACATTAGCAAACTTGAATGAAGCGACCAAATTTTCAGAGCTTAAACTTGAATTACATCAAAGATCGTTGAGCACCAACCGAAGTGATTGGCCAAAATAACTCACTAGCGTCTGGGCTAAAATGTACACCTTTTGTTTTCCTCAATTTCTCTCTCCTTCAGCTACGCAATATTAGCAAACTTGAATGAGGCGACCAAATTTTCAAAGTTTAAACTTGAATTCGATCAAAGCCCATATAGCACCAACCGCCGTGATGGTCCAGAATTACTTGAGTGCATCGTGGCTAAAATGTACACCTTTTGTTTTCCTCAATTTCTCTCTCCTTCAGCTACGCAATATTAGCAAACTTCAATGAAGCGACCAAATTTTCAGAGTTTAGACTTGAATTAAATCAAAGACCGTTAAGCGTCATCCAAGGTTATGGTCCAGAATTACTTGAATGCATCATGGCTAAAATGATCACCTTTTGTTTTCTTCAATTTCTCTCGAACATTGCTCCTGAGAATTGTACTGTAAATGTTGAGGTTTCTATGCCTGAAAATCCACAAACTGCTGTTGCTATCGCCGTTATTCTTGCTATTGCCGTCGTTGTCATT
>JAQFYD010001339.1:0-12585 GCA_034694225.1 Bourletiella hortensis
AACTACTCTGAGCCATTAAGCCAAGACGCTTGTAGGTATTCCACTGGGCTTAGTTAGTTTCTCGACAGATGTAACTAGGCATCGTCGTTCCCGTCATCATCATCATCATCATATTCTTAGTCGCTGTCGTCATTCCCCTCTTTGCTAAAACAAGACCAACTCCTTCTTCTTCCCCTTTATTTCTCCCTTCAAGAATAAGTTTAGCAATCCGCAATCATTTAGAGCAATCACGTATGTACATGCTGCTTCCAAAGTTTTTTTTCTTATTGAGAACCTCAGACGCAGCATGACGACGATGACGACGACGAGAGAAGGAAAAGGGTACAAAAGAAGTACAAGACAAAATGCCCTGTGGAGCTTCAGCAGGAGAAAAACTTTTTGCGTTAGTTTCATAAACCACCATAGAGAGAAAGAGAGAGGGAGCACGCGGGGGGGGGAGTCCACCAGAGCCGTTCGACTATAGTTGTACTGTGAGTAGGAAATAGTAGAACATAACTACTCACAGCAGTAGTAAGTAACAGTAGTAGGGATGAGTCAGGGCGGTTTTCCGCTATATTACATAACATTACTACTCCGTGATTACTGACGGTCGCAAATTGCTTGTTACTTCTTATACACTCCTCCCAAACCCATCAGTTGAGTATTTGTACATAAAGAAATCAACTTTTGCAAGTTTATACATGGCTACACACCTGGCAACCATCTGATCGTTTCCATCTGTTGTCATATAGAGCGATAGTTAGAACTTTTAAGGCTTTCTATGTACAACTACTGCAGCAATTAGTTACCAATTTCACCTTGCATGACGCTCTTATGATAAAAGTGAGCCCCCTTTTAGCTACTACTTTGTTTCCACGTAAATGGATGCAAAGTACCTTTGTGCATTATAAATCAGTTGGTGCAAAACCTCCTTGCGACGAGAGACTACTACCTTGTGTGTCGTCAAGGAACTTTTGATAGGCATGCTATTTAATACGCCCCGCCATCCACTTGTGCTTTCACGTTCAATTTTTAAATTTTAGTCCCGTTATGCTTTTTGAGTAAGAAAAGCTTTATTTATGTAAGAAATAGCAAGAGTATAACAAGAAGAGATGGAAGAGGGAAACCCCGGGAAAGTTCATTTAATATTGTGAAATGCTTTTATTATACTTTCTCCTATCATTACTATGTGCCCTGACAAGATTTTTTCTCCTGTAGCTAGTAGCTACTACAGCATGCATGTACACACATAAATATAGATGAACAAGAACGTGCGGTACGGAAGCAAGAGAACGTAAATACATTTTGCCTTGAAAAAAAGCTTGTTTTTTTGTGGCTCCAAAGAAGTGTAGAAGAAGAAGAAGAAGCCTATCACTAGTAGCTTTTTTTCTGACTGCAACCATTTTCATTTCCAGGACACATTAATATAAGGACAGAGTGGTTGTTGTTGTTGTTGTATTACTGGAGTAGAGAGCCCGCATCTGTTCTCCGCTCGCTATAGCTACTGTTCAAGACGAAGAGGATGGGAGTTAAAGGGCAGCTGAGGGAAAAGAATTTCTTCTTATGCTCTAATCATATCATTAGACAAGAGTATTCCCGTCACAACTATTACCCGGATCGTAACCATGAGATGGGATGCGAACGTTGAAATCGTAGAAGCAGGAGAAAGAAGAAGGAAGTGCTTATATAACAAGGCAACTGTTCTTGTTGTTGTTGTTGTTAGGAAAAGATATGCTCTCTTTTGGAGAAGTAGCTTATAGTTATAGCTATAGGAAAGGGAAGGGAAGACGCGGGGGGCAAGAGCTGCTATGACTGGCTAATGCCCAGTAGAGCTGTTTCATCTCAATCTCCGCAAGAACAAGACCACATACATTTGTCCGCTTTTTTTACGTCCTGCAAAAAAAGAAACCAATGCTGGACACTATTTGGATTGAACGGAAGGCCGTAATTTGAACTGTGGTCATTCACCATGTTCCAAACACCACTTACAGCTCTTAAAAGGGAACAAAGTCAATGCCTGTAATCTGGAGTGGTAAATTAGACATGCTTTTGGCCAAAGTTCTTAAGTTACTAACTTTAGTACAAGCTCAGCTTTTCAGTGCTAACTGCACAATTAGCGTGGTGACACTATCTATAGGAATTGGAATGAGAAATAGAAGAAAGACTGCCATAGGAAGGAAATTAAATTTGGTTTCCAAGAATCAAAATATGCTGACAGGAATCATACTGTGAAATGGTTGAATGGTACAAGTTGAGTATGAATTGGTTTTGTATACCGGTGACTCTGTTCACCCGCGGTGAGGATTAGCTTAGCAAAATAGTATAACATATTGATTGAAATTTGTAGAAGCATGAAGAAGAATAGTAGAGGGCAATTGGCAGGAGGCCGCTAGGGTATATTTCAGGATGCTATTTGTGTATTTGAGCCCGTACATATATGTGCCAGTTAATCAACTATATTCCCGCCTACCCTGTCTACTAGTGATGATGATGGATCAAATGGTCTCAACATGAGTGATATTTGTAACTCATAAAAAGTTTTAGCCACGAAAACTAACAAGTTGCTCCTGCTTCTCCGACATTTTCTTTCCAACTTAAGATGTTGAGGGAGAGAAAAAGAATTATGAAAAAGTTTCAAGAGCAACGAACCAATCCGTCACTTGAAGTAATCAGCTTGCTTACTCATTTTCTCCTTATCATTCTTACTCCTATATCTAATGTAGCTCTACATAGATGCCGATATATGTTCCTTCTCCTCAACAGTCTTCTCCTTCCACCCTTTGCTATGTTTACTTTTGCAAATAATAATAAGATACTTCTTCTGCAAGGAAGATTTTCCTATAAGATGTAACTTCCTCCCCCTGACGTCCTCGTCGGATAGACGCCGTCAGTTTTTCTTCAAATATGTAGACCTATATGGCTCCATTTATTACAGCCCGATCGGGATAGCTACTACTGTAAGGAATGAGTGAGAGGCTGCGGAAGCCATACACAACTTGTACATGTCATTAATCTTTGCTATTTCACACAGCCAGAGAAGAGGAGATGTTGAGATCAACGTGTGATTTCGTCTCGTTTTCCACTAAAATATTAGTTTTCTTCTAGCAGCAGCAGCACCAGCAGCCAACAGCATTAGTCCAATCATGCTATAGTTTGAGTTTACAACGATCAAACCGTCAACATGCTTGCTTGCTTGCGCTAGACTGGAAATTGGGAGCATGACGGCAGAGCAAGCTCCCATAGCTACTTCTGCTTCTACTATAATACTTCATCGTCTAAACTTCACCATGGCATCATCAGCATTGACTCTGGAGCGTTATTATTGTACATAAAGCCATATTTTTATGACAGGGATAGATATAATATTACTCGTCCATAGATTGCCCGAGGTACTGAAGTGATGTGTGTGTGCGTCTTCAGAAGTTACCGCCCTCATGACAGCCCAGCTATGACTCAAATAAAATGGAATAACTCATTTGAAATTAAAAGGCTCCCCCTTTCTGTCGTTTTTGTGACGCAGACACAATTTCATTCCGGATTGATAATAACGTAGCTAGTAGTAGCAGACTAGAGAGTCGCGGTTGTAGCGGTTGTGTAACGTTATGTATAGAAGAGAACAAGAGGAATATAATGTGGTATTGGTTATAGTGTAGCAGCAGCAAAGGAGGAAAGGAAGGGACGGATGAGAGAGAAAGAGAAACTACCGGAGCCGTACATGATCCCACGTAGAATTACTGTTTAGTTGCAAAGGTCCACTGGCACATCGATCAAAGTTGCTATAACGACCGTTAGGAATTCCATTTTCATCCGAAAAGCAGACGGAAATCTTGGGTTTCTACAGCGTGCGGTGGCATATATTCTATAGAGACAAGAGCGAGAGAGAAAGAGAGAGAGAGCAAGACAGAATCAAGAGCAGTCCAAGTGGTACATGAAATGAAGGGAGAGAGAGAACTCTACGGAAATCTAGGAAATTTTGTAAATGCTATTTCACAAGCAGGCATCTCCTTTCCACCATTTTCCCCATCTCTGTCAATTTTAATGTCAACATGAGCGTCATAAAACTAAATTAATTCACTTTTCAATTACCATGCATACTACTTCACGATGTATGATAATCTTGAATATAATAATAACGCAATTCTATAAAGACGCTGTTATCATTCTAATAATTTTCAAGCCATCCAGCAGCAACAACAATGTAAATGTTCCTTTAGTGTCAAAAATCAATAATGATTTTAATTTTCAGGGGTTTTCATCTCTAGTACACAGAGTAATGTGTAGAATCCATTTATGGATCTATAATAATCCATGCAGGGGGACAGCAAGAGAGGCGTGAGGAGGAGAGAGAGAGAGAGAGAGTGAGTGAGAATGCTGAACTATTCAAATTATTCAAACACGCCTTGCATTTGAATGAGAACTTTGGTTAAATCATAAATTCAGGCCTGTATTTATTTTGGGAGGGAAATCAAGGTTTAAACACAAGTGGCTAGAGTTTAAGTGATGTTATGGAACCAATCAGAATCAATTAATTCTGGTCACGTCCTATACTAGCTACTAGTATGCTTGAATTATATGCAGAGTCTTAAGACATAACCACATGGGCCATTATTACAAGCTTCATTTTCATCCTTTCTCATAGTACAAGTAGCACACACAGAGGAGAATTATAGCATCAACTATAGCTTTCACTACTGTCTCCTCTCCCTTGCGCTACCATCATCCACTTCTTCATGCCTCTCTCTCTCTCACTCTCTTCTGTTTCTCTACTTTGGTTTATGCATGTTTGCCATCTTCTTCATGCTATGCTAACACTTTAAAGACTTTATCTTGTGCTAGACAGCTGTAAGTAGTCTGAAGCATGCGACAGTAGTAGTGGCTATAGCTACTACTAACTACTCCATCCTACACCGTTCATTTTTATTCAAGTCGTCATCAAAGCAGTACTTGAACCAATGTCAGCAGGTGGACTGTTGTCCTTATAGCTATAAGCAAATGAAGAAAACTGTAGCTATTGAGACAGGAGCAGATGTCTTTCTTTCCAATCAAGCAATTCGTTCGTTCATCCGCGGCTGAAATGTACTTTTCAAGCAAGCCATGATCGATCCATCACTTTGCTTTTTAAAAGAATAAATAATGTAAACTTTGAAGGCAATAGCCTTCTCCTATATGCACCTGCTATCAACTTTCTTTTTGCATACAAGACTGAATGGCAAGTTTTCAATACTGTTGGCAACTGTGAGTGAATGATCCTTCCATGTCACGTGATCCAGATAAATTGCAGCGACCTTAGAAAAGTCACTCAGCAGGATGAATAGCCATCCCATGAATTACTAATGCTAAGATGCATCAAGCGAACGACTTGTTTGAGAAAGGAGAGAATGAAAAACGGCTGCATGCTGTCGAGTCAAGTCTTCTTTCTTGTGACAAGCGGTGAAGAAAATTAACGTAAGGGTCTAGTTTACAGCAACTGAGGAGAAGCATTCAGTCAGCTAGAATACTACAAGGTCTGTCTGAATGTGTAGACATAAAAAAGTACGTCCCGTGGCAACTCTCAAGCAGATACGTAGTAGTCATCCAGGGTAACCCGAAATGTTTCTGACGTGACATCCCTTCTTCGAGTTTTATTGCACATAAGACGGGGCTACACTTTGTAGCAGCATCGGAATTGACTTGAAAATTTTGTGTTTAAAACAAGTCCGGCTGCTTTCCAACCCAAAATATCCATTTATAAGTGGTTAAATATGGCTGGGGGCTGTAGTGAAATCTGTGGAGACGGCATGACTGTCTATTGGCAATGCTGCTGATGCTTTCATTTTGTGTCACCCTGGAGCTTTCCAGACCAGCTTCCTTGAGTATTTCAGGATGGATGGCTAAACGCCCAGGTTCCGTGATATAGTATAGAAAAGGAGGTAGACAGATGAGAGAGAAAGGTTCTCCTTGTTGTTATTTTGGCTTGGGTAGCAATGCTGGCTAGAATGTCAGGTTTGCAGAGCAAAGAAAGCGGCTTGGACACAGCTGTAAGTATATACAAGTGAATTCATGCTGATTTCGACATTGATTATATGCTAGGAAAAGAGCCTTTTCGCATAGCTCCAGATGGCTGCTGGCAGTTTCTATTGTGGAAAAGAGTGGCATGCAATATCTATGGAGAGACCTTGGTATGTCTTTTCCCTACTACTAGTACTGGAGGAGCCTACACACAAAGAAGGAGCTCTCACATCTCTTTCTCCTACTCCTTCGCCTGGTTCAATCTAAAATCACAAACAAACATTTAAGTGCGGCTCAAGTGCTCACACACATATATAGCTATACACAGTGTTGATAATAAATACTGAGCCGACAGTCAGTGGAAAGACGAAAATAATTCTCTCTCATACATTTTCTTCTCCTCCTTCTCCTTCTCCTCCATCTGGAAAGCATTTTGAGTTAAACTTAACTCCTCTCCTATACATGTTACTTATTCACATAATAATGGTGAAACATGGCGACTACTGCCTCTGAACTAAAAGGAGGTTTCCAAGGAAAGAGTGAGAGATTCATGTTGCGTAGTATATACTTAACTTAATTGATTAGAAACTAGGAAAGTTTAGTCGTACGAGTTTAATTCGATTTTAATTTACTGGAGGTTTTGAATGACTTCTACTGCGTACTTGTATGACCATTATTTCTTTTGACAAGGCACCCCAGGGAATCTCACTCTGGTTCATAATTATTTTCAAAGTTTTAATGAGTTGTCAGCTTCATGGAGAAAGTCTGTATGGATCCTCAGACATACAATTCTACTAGCACTATAGAGCTACTATAGTGTTCCAAACAGGATCTACTTACAAGAAGGACTTGGTCTTCTTCTTCTTCAAACCGTCCCTACATTTCTCACTCACTGGATTAATCCTCCTTTTATCATGCACAAACAAATCCACGTCCTCTACTTCACACTACTACTACTACTACTATTAGTACTCACCGATTTTCACTCACTATCAACTACTATCCGGAAGGATACATTTTCCCTTAGTGATAGCGCGTATAGATGCGTCGACTCTTCTATACCATCCAAGTTGCCTCCTTTTCTCTGATTTTAGCAGAATTTAAAATGATCACAATCCCTTTTCAACTTGGTTCTCCTCCTGTTCCTTTGTAAGGTCCCCAGTTTTTTTTTCAATTCCTTACGCGAAAAGGTCCATAGAATTCACCATCCCTCAATTCCAAGAAACGTATCTATCTATTCAAGTAATGATTCTGCATGCGAACGGAAATATATTATTCTTTTTGAATGTTCAAAACCTTAACAATGTTTCGTATTTTGAGTCAGTAAGACATGGTATATTGAAGGACCAGACTTAACGATTCGTCCTGAAAGCTTTAGGATCCCATTGCATGGTGTGTACATGTAGCTACCAGGTTACATGGTGAGTAAAGATACGCTGCTGCTGCTGGAAAAAGTGTACGAAGCAAGGGTCTTTAGAGTCCTGTAATGTACATAGTAACACTTATATAGCTACGTAAAGAGACACGGAACGGAGGAGCTCTCAAGATGAGTGTGTAGCTACATCCTTCTTGTGTATTCCACACTTTCCTTCAGAGGAATTTAATCTGATTTAACAAAGGTAGATTTTGTTTGCCCTTCGTCCCCCATATCTCCTAATCATAACCCACAGCTACGACACATACACATAGGGAAGAGTACAGGGTGGCGCATAGCTTTTTGCAAGGGTCCTCATTAGAAAAGCATTGGACCTCTGACAAAAGTTTTTCAGCCACCCTGTACTCCATTTTAAGGGCAATGCATACAAAATCCACGTTGCCTTCATCTCGTTTCTTTACTATATGGAATAAAAAGTTTTTTCCCTCAACATGCACCAGAATGTCTTATCAATTTGGAACCAGCTATTTCTATTTCATCGTCTCTTTCGCATACTTGATTTATTCTGTGCACACACGTAGCACAGGCTTGATCGGTGAGTAAAGAAAGGGAAAAGGAAATGCTCCTAAACTATACAACCTGAACTACTGTTTCCATTACTTAAGAATTTTCGGCATTGATTCCAGTTTCCAGTAGCCAAAAAATGCAACCATACAGCTGAGCTGAAATGATGAATTCAGGTCAGTGCTTATTACGTGCTAACAGTATAGACTAACTGATAAGTGTAACGATGATGGGATGGGCTGAAGACAGATAGGTAGATAGATACCTTTGAAACTTTTAAAAATCTAGTTGAATCTTCTTTTTTTCAAAGATAATCAAGATCACGTAGTAGTTAGACTTAGAAGGAAAGACGAAGAATTTATCCCCTTATAGCTATTCTCAAAGACAGGTCTGAAAGGAGCTAATAGTAATCCCCCGCACACATGCATGCACTACTACTACTCTTTCAAATGCATTACTCCCACTGTGCTACTTAACTCTAGCTGCTACCTCTCCTACAGCTACTCTGTCTGCCTTCACCTTGTTATAATACTTACAGACCGTGAAAAGTTGAAGAACAGGCAGCTGGTTCCTGCTTCTTGTCGTCGCTCTCCATAGAAAAATCATAGAGAACTCAACTAAACTGCAAGGAGAATTTATTCTATATACTCAGAGCAAGAATTAGGAAAGAAAAATAAAGGGGAATGAAAATTTTCACTCTTTTCTCCCTCTCTGCCTCTCTCTTCGTTTTACATTCACTTGAATTTTCACTCTCTTTTGCTCTATCTTGTTCTTGTCCTCATGTAGTAATTCTTCTCTTATACACTCAAGTCTGGTAATGAGATTCAGTGGGAATGTGGTTAAAATTTTCCTCTTCTTCCTCGTCCTCTTCTCTTTCTTACTTTAGAGTGCAGAGGATTTTCAACAGAATTTTCCATAGTTTCACTTAAAGGACATTTATGCAGACGTACGGTAGATTGTAATAAGATTATCCGCTTTTTCTTTCCACCATTTGCTCACAGCTGCAAAATTTCAAAGGGTATGATTCAGTTTTAATGAAGATTACTACCCCTGCTATAGCGGAGCTTGGAAAAAAGTGTCTGCCTATATTTACATGATATACTGGGAGGGAGAATTTCCGAAAAAATGTATACATTCATATTTTTTATGGGGAAATTGATAAAAGAGACAACAAGTAGATCATGTTGGCTATAATATTTTCAAAGGAATACGAAATCAAAGTAAAGTCGCCAATTTTTTTCGGTACTCGTGGAAGTAGAAACTTACTTTTCGCACAAGAATAAGCAAGGCAGTCTATAGAAGGTTCTAACGGTATGAGTTCCACAGAGGAACATGTTAAGTTTGAAGAGGAGAGGACCATAGTGGTATACCACAGTAGTTAAGGTCAGTAATCCGACAATGATGATGTGATGTTGTGAATTTTAAAATAAATGACTCACGCAACTACCCCTCCGTGCTCGGTGATTACAAAAGAGGAGAGTTGTAGCGGCAATTGCCCAAGGGCAATAATGCAACGTCAATGCAATATTATGGATGGGAATGGATAGTCTGTAGCGGGAGAGAAAGAAGGTCTAGGATATTTTTTATGATGTGTTTCAAATCGATTTGACATGATTTTAAGCAAAGGATTTCCCTTGGCCACATTTAAATGATAAATAAGGCGCTCGCTCTAAAAAGAACGTATGAAGCATATTGTGCATAGAACGTAGCTAGCTTTCAAGTAGTTGAATTGCAAATGCGTGCACGATGTATAGATAACTAGTAGCTACTAGGGTGAAAAGATATGGGAGAAGAAGTTGACAAAAGTGTAATATAGACAGTATAGAATATTCAGTTTCCTGCCAACCTGCCGACCCACCTACCTAACTACATCTCAGCCTGTCTGACTACCTGTTTTCAGGGAAAGGGAAAATAGTATAGCTTTTGCTATGTATACTATAGTGAAAGGGAGAGAATGAGAGAGAGAGAGAAAGGAGACGCAGGTGGAAGAAGTATCTGGGAGCAGACAGACATGCTGTTGGGAAAAAAAGGGTGTGCGTTCGGAATGAAAGTGGAGAATTGGGAGCTGGGCTGTTGGGCTCCACCTTCTATAGGTCCGTCACCAGAAGGCAAATAGACTTATATAAGGAAAAACCCCGCCTCATGGTTTCCAGCACCTGCTGGCCCATCATTTGCACCGTGTTGCATGAATTCTTATATATTCTAATATATTCCCTGTATTATGTCCATACTTCGGACTTACTATTCCGCCCCCCAAAACTACAGCTTTAGCCTTTTTTTACTATGCTTTTCCTATTTTATCCTTTCCATTCCGTTAGATCCACATATAAGTCTTTTACAACTCTAATATTTTCTCTTTCCAACAAAAGCAAAGAGAGCATGAAATTTAATTCGTCTTTCCATCATACTCATCATCACTTTCACCATTTTATAACTTGCACAACACAACACTATAGAGGATGATGATAAAGGGAACTATACGGCGGTTAAATTTTCCACGAATTGAATCATCATTCATTCCCTTTGCATTTATTTATAACTGAAATAATGGAGGAATTGGAGGCTATCCATTGACCGCCGCCGTCGTCACCATCATCATGCTCTTTGGCTATACTCTGAATCAGAATCTTGTTTTGATTATTAACTGGAGAAAGTTTTTGCTACCGTTGTAATGTCTGCTGTTTTCGGGCTGGTTTTTTCTCCATTCGGAGACTATAGTTTGGGACTTTGTGCGTGCGTGTGGGGAGGGACGGGAAATTATCGATTTGTTCCTGTATCTTGCACACAGACGCCTATACAAAGCTCTTCGGGACACGCTTAGCTCTGACGATAGAGTTTATTATATTCTTTATATGTAGTGAAACAAGGGGGTCTACGCAAGTTGAATTTATTTTTTTTCTGTGATAAATTGAGCAAGTTCTCTTCTTCTTGGTTCTTCTATGGGGAGAAGGAGAATAGGTAAAGCATAGCAAACTATATGTGGACGGCCAACACGGAAACATTATTTGGCCACACTTTATCATCCGATCAGAGATTCTTTACGTCTTTTCCTGACACTAGGGCGTCTTAGGAGGGAGTAATAAAGTATGAGGCTTGAGAATAAAGTTGCTGACTCGGATCCTCTAGTAGCTTCCTGCTCTCCTTCTCCTCCACCACCACAGTCAGTACAACTGCAACTTAAACTTTCAATACTGAACAACCCCCCCCCCCTCTCTCAGTCTCTCTATAGCTACAGATATTTTTACACATGAACCATAGTGGAAGAAATGACATAAATAGCAAAGTACTGCTTTATCCAATGCCATCCACCTTTTTGCTGTATTCACCCTATAGGAATAATATGAATGTGCACAGTTATCACCTCAAAGCTCAATGACGCTCTTTCTTGTCCCAATGTACTCTTAGCTACTTTTCCATAGAAAATTCATCTATCTTCAAGCAGCTTGAATCCCAGGCCAACACTTTACATATTGAAGACTTTCCCAACTTTCCCTTGTTCCTACGTTACACATCTATTCCAAGACGTTACCTTGGTTACAAAATAAATTCCGTAACTTATTCATTCAGCTTGCAAAAGTACGGGAAAGCATTTCTGCACGCATTATAATAATACATGGGCGTCCTCCTGTATGCACGGATGCTCCCAGATTAGGTGCAGCTAACGTAGATACAAAAGGCTGAACGTTATCCTTGAAGCAGTAGCTAGCAGAAAGTCCAGTTAAAATTTTATCATTTGTTTACAAAAGTTGAAACAGTCTTCTCTTCTTTCTTTTATAGTCCCTCTCATGGTCTCCGCCGGCTTTTTTCTGTGTGAGCGTGTAGTAGAAGAAAAGAATCGTAAATTTCACTTCATATACGACCCACTTAACCTTGGCAAGTAATACCGGCACGTAACCTCATTCGCAGAGGATTTTCCACAATGGAATCTCCTGAGAAAAATTTTAAACATTTTTTTGTCTTGCCATTCCTCCACACAGCTCTCTTCTCTCATTCCTGTTAAGGCTTTTCTTTAATAAGGTTTCTACTAATATTGTTCCAAACACGTTCAAGAAAACGTAATTAGATTAGCACTTTGATAGTGTACTAACTTGAATGCCATTTTCAGAGTTGTTCAAAACCCAGAGGCGGACAAAAAGGTGGCGTATAGTCTGTAGCTCTTATCTTCTTCTTGGAGGACTTTCAGCTCCAAGAATAGTAGCAACAGCAGCAGCTATAGTCCCATCCATCCTGTCAGGTAGCTACTGTGCGTGATGCTGATCTGCGTGATGCAATTCCTCGTATTCCAGCGCCGCCTATTGGGACCGTCAGATTTGAAGCCAGCATCCAGCAGAAGAATTTTTAAAGGAAATAAAGTGAAAATATACCGGGAAAGGCTTACAACTTTCCAATTTTTACAGTTTCTATAACTCCAGGCTGGTTAATTGCCATTTCAGGCGATTTTAAAGGCTAAAACTTGATTGGACACGGGTGTAATTCCTTGATTTTTTCTAGCCGGTGCTATGGCGACATAAAAACAAAGGATTTGAACATGAGGAAAAATGGAGGAAAGTATTGTTTAGCATGGGAGAAATCGGAGGAGGAAAAACCATTTCTATTCTTATGTAGGTGAGGCCTTATGTGTACAAACGACCTGTTTACATTGAGAGGACACATTATAGGAAGACAGCATTAGGACGAGG
>JAQFYD010001340.1:0-12584 GCA_034694225.1 Bourletiella hortensis
TGGAAACTACTGAGAGACGGGTGCCTTGTGCACACGGCGCCCATCACTCAGTGTTCTCCAAAAGAAATTTCCTTGCGGGGTTTGTGGGAAGGCAGGTTTTGCGCTAACTGGGAGGGACTGGTCAACTGCTTGAGCAAGTCTTGGCATGATACGAGCCATGGCTATACTATTAGTGTTGAAAAGAGTGTTAATATCAAATTATTCTCATATGTACTCAATTATTACTCCAAACTCCATTAGTTGGTGGGTAAAAGCCAAATGAAATTGATTTTTATTGCAGTGTGCTTTTAGCACCCGAAGGAATGTCCAAGACTGATGGGGAAACTGAGGAGTGGTGATAAGGAACTTAAAAGTAACACAATGTACGCAACAAGTACGGTCTGTGGAGTAATTTAAAGGGAGGATGAAAGTGCATGAGTGAGTGGAAAATAAAAAGGTGGTATTAACATGAACCCGACTGACATTTACGGCTTGCATCCTATCTAATGACAACCAAACATAACATAAGTTAGAGGTGATGTAATCCAAGGAATTACATTGTTCCGTTCTGTGTAACCAGCTACTTTGATTGCTCCCTACTTGACTGATCAGTCTCTTGCTATAGGACGTGCAGCTGAGAGGCATTTGAGAAGACATGTTTCAAGTTGCTGCAATAATTATTATTCTGGCTCTGTTGTTGGGAGCATATAGAACTGCAGAAATGTTCGCGGGTCTACATGAGACGGCAACCGTTTGAGTGAACGATTGATTATACCAGCCATTAGCACTTCATTGTCAGTGACTATACATGAGTAGCCTTCCCAAATGACGTTAGAAGTTATCTTATTCATGCATAAAGTCTACCATCTGATGGCACATTAAAATAATTCAGGTTGAGTCCAGTTGATTCTTATTTGTCTGAACCAAGTAACGTCCGAGCTTGCCAACAAAGTGTAATGACTTGATGCGATGCATTATACAAAGTATCATTGCCTATTACACTGACTCTGTGAAATTACGAAGGAATCATTGGCCACGCGCTAGTTAATGGACATGACGGTTATTTGTTTAGTCGTCCACTCAACAGCGTCACCATAATGTTACTTACCTTTAGTTGTAAAGGGATATATGGTCATATTCTGACGTAATTAAAGAGCCATAACGCTGCATGCAGCAGCAACAACAGCAGGGCACCTGAAAATTTGAAACCACTTCTCACTTTACATTGATGTGGTCGTGTCATAACTCTTTTTCGTGTCCTTTGATGCTCTGTAATGGAGGATTGCATTTCACACGTGCATGATAAAAAGACGCTTCGTTACTTGTGTATACCCAAGCCGTTACAAGATTATAAATTTTTTCCTCAGCCCAAGAATGTCTGACCATCTTGTTGGCCAGTCTACATTAACCCACAGGTACATAATTGCACTATCAATAAATAAAGTAGTAATCTCTGGGTGTTTTCCTTGGTACAGAGTTGCTCTTTCTTAACGCAGCCCCGCAGTAGTATCAAGTAGTAGCCATCCCTTCATGCCTATTTTTGCAGGGAAATCTGCCAATTGAACGCGAGGGTTAAAGCAGCTGTGAATAAAGGAGCTCATTAATGATAATTTCTGAATATTTTTTGAGCAATGAGTTAAGCGGTCGAAATAAACTTTTTTCCTACACTCAAGTTACTCCTCACCACTGAAAAACATACCTTTAAGACGTCATCTTATTTGGACTGTTTCATGCTGGAGTAACCATGAACAATGGAATCATGGACAGTTGCACCCGCACACGTAAATTACAACGGAATAATATTGAATTACGAATATTTCCGACCCTGGACCATTCGCCTAGCCTCAGCTTACATATTACATTATTATTATCATCATCATCATTACGATTACTCACAAGTTCATAGCGTTTATCCTTTATAAAAAGGAAATTATTATTATTACGTGAGAATAAATCTACATTTTCCTCTTTAATATTGTCTCTTCCTTTGTTCTTGAAATTCGATTCTAAGATTGCTTTAAAAATCATTATTATAGCAGTGAAAAAAGTATCCACATGGATTAACATAACATGATCTCAGTTTACATTAGCTACAGTGCGTTTCCACTACTACTACTGTGGGCCGGTTACATCCTGCTTTATGGCTTTAAAACGAGATGAGTATGTGATGGATGATGGGAGCGTGTCAAGCTGATTCTCAGGTTACCAGGACACCAGTACCACCACTTCCTCCAATTAGAAAGCAACTATTAAGTCTTATATCTTTGTTCTATCTACCTTACATTGTTTCAAAACAGACATAGTAATGATTCTTTAGGATCATGTTCGCCTCTTTTGAGAATTATTACAGTAATGCTCATAAGAATGAACCAGCAACGTCTATATCCTCTCTTGGGCAATACGTTCGTTAAAGATAATATAACATTTTAATAACGTACCTTCAGATGCAACGTTTCGCAGCACCGTGTGCTGAAATTTATTCTAAGTAAAGAGTGCAATGAGCCAGAGCAAATTTGTGGGGAAAATTGCGTAATAATTGAAATAGATTGATACATCATAGGTAGATTTAGAATCATGTGAGCATGACGGGGAAAGAAGGGCTTTGATAATGTAAAAACCACCGTCGGTTTTGGTGGTCCGACAGGGGAACTTAAGAGGTGGTGGTATCCGGTAGATAAATCCTACTATAGTACCATTTAATATATTCTCTGTCTCACTAAGGTCTCTCTTTGTTCACCATACAGATGATTTAATATTCTTTTGGGGGGTTATCGGCACGGTGATGAGATGAGAAAGACTACTACTACTACTATTACAGAGTAATGAAACTAACTAGATGCTCAGAGTAGAGAAAAGTTGTAGTTTTATTAGTGTATCATAAAGTTTAGATTTGATTCCATGATAAGTATCATGACTACCACCACCACCCTGTTGAGGTTCTAGTAATGCAGATGAACACATCCCATGAAGAGGAGGATGTTTTTAGGAACAAATTATTGTGGCTAGGGCTAGGAACAGAGAGAGAGAGATAGACAGACTGAGAGAGTCAGTTCTACCTATAAAGTGGCTTTAAAGGAGTGTGGTCAACTTGTGAGGTCTGAATATGAGTAAAGTAATTAGCGAAATTGCCTTTCGTGGTCTAAATTAGCCTCATGTTAATGGTGGTGCTGGATTCTGAAGGGTAATTCATGATGACGTTCTTTCTAGCTTTGTCCAACTACTATAACGCTCTGTCTGAAGGGTCTTCTTCTTCTCTCAGATTCACAGAATGAAGACCAAAAGCTGGACGAGGAAATATATAGTAGCATAAGGAAAGGAAAGGGCAATTGTGTTTTAGACCAACCTCAGGGGTTTGGCTTGGCCCTGTTACTTAGAGAATCGTAAACCCCAAAGGAGGAGAGAAACATGGAGTGTAAGCCAATTGATTTCAACCTAGACGCTTCCTCCACTTTCTACTTCACCCTCAGCAAGCCACTCACGTATAGATCTTAATGTAATCCTTCTTGTGATGAGGAGAAACGGTTGCCCTCACTACTGCCTTCCGAACAATTTGTCCAGTTGATATTCAAGTTCGAAAGCAGGAACGACTGGAGTTAATCCTCAGCATTTCACCGAGCATTTCACCAAACTCTGCTCTTTCTCTTTTCATGTCTCAGCCGGCGTGTTGTTAGTATGTGGTGTCTTCTTGAGCACTCCTTTATTTCGCAAGACTTTCCATAAAATTCAGTGACGACAGTTTCTCCAGTGTCCAGCACGTGTCCTATGTTAATTGTGTACAGGGTGACACCGATAAGAGTGTTGACAATATTATTTATTACTTGTTAGAAGACACATCCTCCTCATCATGCAAAATTCTCTCCAGCTACCGTATCCATTCTCGGCATTAAACCTCGCCTCTGTGTTTGAACTATCATCCCTTGCAAATCAACAGAATTCAATGCTACACAATAATAACAATAATAACAGTTCCACCAATAATAATAATAATGTGAGTGACAGTAGTAGTAGATACAGTATGAATTCATCATCTAAATCACCGCCAGACAGCCCTCATAACATTGATGCAGCAACAGCAATGTCGCGTTTTCTCTTTCCACCAGCAGCAATTCTGGCACATGGATTTTGTCACATTGCCCCCGGTGAAGATTCTTGTAAGGAAAAGTTTCTGAAAAAAAGTGGCATGGCTGGCAAATCTTTCACTATAGACTCTCTCCTGGGATTAAATAATGCGGCTAGGGCTGTCATTCAAAGTGGTATTGTTTCTTCACCCCATCATCATCATCACCATCATCATGCCCATTTGGGAGCGTTGAATGAAATGAATTTATCTTCTTCCTTGGCTAATAATTGGAGACCTGAACATTCTAAGTTAGAGACGAAGAAGGAAAATAGATATCATCCGTTTAATAATAATAACAATAATAATGTGAATACTAGTAATAATAACAATAATAATCATCATCATGGCCAAAGCCAAAGTGGTTCTAGGAGTAAACAGACAACCTCGTCTAATTCGTCTGGGGGTCAAGGTAAGACGACAGCTTTTATATTAACTTTGTCATCTTAATTAAATCAAATACTCCATTGTGTACACACTTGAATGTCTTAAAAGTTAAATAGACCTTCGTACAGTTATTGAACGTTTTCATTGTCTCAGTGAACAAGCATTATTAAACGTGAACTGGGTGTCTATCCCATTAAGAAAGCTTTTAGCCCCAGAGAAGCAAAAACAAACCGCAGTAAAATTGTATTCAACAGCTTGTAGCTGACAGGAAAAACTGCGTTCTAAGTCACACGAAAATACAAATGTTATAGAAGGTTGAATGGTTAATTGAGTACCGTTATCATATGTGAGATTTACTAATTTAATTAACATATTTAATGGACCTAGGGACGGGTAATGGTAGTGCTGCACGGCTATCAAGAGATAAATAAGGGTCCGTTATGTCGCTGGTTATCTTCTATGAATGCTATTCACATTGTTGGGCTATTGGGCATGTCAGACTAGTTGAAAAATGCAGAATTTTTTAATGTTCTTTACGTGCAGCATGGAAACTGAAGTCATTTATGTAAATGCAGCTCGGAATGTCGCAGAAATAACGTCTTTCATTAGGGCGATTAGATTGCAGCATAAAGTTAGATTCAAAATGAGAGATGACTGAGATAGCCTAATGGTTGAAATTGTGCTGAATGAATGGATTCTGTGTTTTCAGAGAAATCTCAGGAGCCTTCTCAAGCCGTGAGGCGGGCAGCAAAAGCAAAACGAGTAAGGACAATATTCACACCAGAACAGCTGGAACGTCTTGAGGCGGAATTCGAGAGGCAGCAGTACATGGTAGGACCGGAACGGCTATATTTGGCCTCGTCTTTACATTTGACTGAAGCACAGGTGAGAATCATGGATGTATTTATTTTAAGTTGCAGTCATTTAATTATTAAACAGCCCGCATTCAATTGCCATAGACACGAGATTCGTTTGATGCTTATGATTGACGAACCATTTTATTATTATAATTGTAATGAGGGAAAGCTAGGGAATGCCATGACAACTTTGAGTTAACTTACGGCTACTTGAAATGAATTGACTGGAGTTACGTTTCGTTGAAGTCGCCTGAGCATATGCAATGGCATTTCAATAAAGTATTATGAAATCCGAAAGTCACAGCAGAGGGCTAAGGGCTTAATGAAAAAAATTCTGAATAAACTTTGAAAACTTCCAGGTTAAAGTGTGGTTTCAAAATCGACGGATTAAGTGGAGAAAGCAGCATTTAGAGATGCAACAACAGCGGTTGGCAGCTCTTCGATCTCAACAACATGACATTGATGATGATGGAAGCAGTGATTTTGGTGGCTCATCTTCCCCTACACCCACGGTTGTGTCATCTTCCTGCATTAATGAAGCTGCCAGCCTCCCTTTACCTACCGGTGCAGCTCTCTTCAGGAAGGCAAGCATGCAAGGACATTTGCAATCAGCACTGACCCCGAGTTCTGGGGATCTATGTGACCAAAATGAGATTCGTGATCCATCACGTAATAACTCCTCATCTCCTAAGAATTTTTCCGCACTGCAGGGTCACATGGGAGGAATGGACTCGGTGGATTTTCACTTCAACCAATAGTAATAAGTTAATCAGACAATAATAATCAACTGGTTTATTTCTATCTTTACGCTGATATTACATAAATTTCATACAACCTGGAATCGTCAGCTATGTATAAAATAAAAGAATGTGAAACGAGATGAACATCCTATTCGAAAATAGTTCTTCCGTTTATTATTGTGCTCTGTTGAAAGGGCGGCGTATTTGATGTAGTTTCAGCAATAATCGTTTCTTCAGAGAATGTTCATACCTGGAGCGATCACTGGCGATAATTGAGCATCATGAACATTTTCGATCTTTTGCAGACATACCGACTCCTATAAGGAGCAATAAAACGGACACTTTATTGCATAACTCCTGTGCCATCTCCACAATGCTTTAGAAATTTTCCTCTGGATCTTTTACATGTTGGTTGTCATAATCAATCCTGCAAGCAGTTTTACCACTCGCTAATGCGTTCCTCATAGTCTGTTTTAATAAACCACCAGTTACTGCTTATGCTCCGTGGTTTACCACCCACTATAGTGTTGCTTCTGTATTCAAAGTCTGACTACTAGTGAAAAGTTGAATGATTGGAGATGTATTCAGTAGGCTCACCGTTTAGCTCCTTTGACATGGGCCTGAAGGGTTGCTGTTGTGAAGAACAACAAGTTGGAATTACAAAAGATGAAATAAATCTCCTTTGGTGGCCAATGCGACATCTGCGGAGGCATAAAGCGGTCAAAGAAAACAAATATCTACCTACATGGGGAATCAGCGGATCTGTACGAGGGAAATACTAGTCAGCATACATATTCCTCATCATTATTATACGCCCTCAGCTTGTTGCAGGCGCTGAAAGTGAAGTGACGCTGAAAATGATGAACTCCTTAGGGGGTGAAAAATAAGTTAACTCCTTATTTCCTTCTGTGAAATGCTCACACATATTGTATACAAAGTTGACAGGCGGGGTAAACCTACTTCATGAAGACAGCAGGGGACTGGTTCATCCAGGAAAATAATAATTTTGACTTCAGGTTAACATTATTGTGAGTTAGCTCAGTCAATCAGTCACTTTACGGAAGAACGACCACCACACTGGGGTGAGTTTACTGTGCAAAAGGAAAGGGAAGGTCACATATTGTGGGATAAGTACGGATCAAAGCTTTTTGAGTCTTTCGAAGGGACCAAGACCAAGTGGTTGGTATAATGTCCAAACATGTAATCTCTTTTGAGAATCATTCATGCAAAAAGATTATAATCATGTTGTTTGTACCATATTGTCATCTCGCATGTATTTGTGATCCATGTCAAAGGGATTCTGACGCAGGCCCTGCCACTCGAAAAGTAATTAAAACGGATACAAAAAGGATCCAGGACTCAAGAATTAAGTTGCACTCGTTTGCCTTGTGCATAGTAGAAGATCAAAAATAAGGATGGAACTGGAAAATACTACGCCTTTGTCAATGATGACTTCCTCGCGAGCGCAATGGCATGAATTCTTTGGGAAGTAATAAAAACTATCGCTATAAGCTCTTTGTCTTCAGATTTTTACAACTTCATGCTCGTTTCGCCTGCGCTTTCTCAAATGAATGATGCATCTTAAACTATTGGTCATAGTAACAATGATTGAATCATTGTGGCTGCCCGGAAGAGTCTGGGCCAGGCATGCATGATTTTACTGTGGGATACCGCAATCAAGGCAATTTAATTAATAAAATTTCAATTAACGTCATTAGAAACTGCTTAAAAGATGATCATGATTCTAAAAAGTAAGAAGCTCAATTGAAAAGAACAACTGTTCAAATCTTACCTTCAAGACCTCCTGGGTATTCTGTTGAGAGACACCCAGACGAAGGGGCGGAATAAGGAAGGAAGTTTAATACTGGAACACCCGTATGAACCGGCGTATATTGCTCATTATTCCTGTCTCTTGTTATGTATTCTACATACTTGAGCCGCTCACCCATTCCAGACACCATTGATATTCATTGCATGACACCTGCTAGTCAAACCAATTATTAGCTTGTCGTCTCCCAAAGAGTAAACGTGATTACATCCCAAGTGCTTCCATACGTTGGACTGTAGAACTCAAGCATAGTGAACTGAACTTATTATGAGTTTTCTTGTGCTGGATTCCCTTAGAAATTGAGGAAGTAAAACAATCATTGCTAAGGTGTGTAATTAGCATCGCTCTATGTTTAATTAATCTCTTATCCTAATGGAGCTGAATTATTACGCTGGACCCCCTGCTTATTGGGACTTGGTTTGCTTCAAGTAAACTTGTATTTCTTATGTCCACAGTGAAAGTCAGCCTGTCAGACCCACGTTTCTATCGTAACGAAGTTTAGACCAAGGAATGAACAAGAGCGAGGGTAAAGTAGACTCCAAAGATCAGTTGGTCCAAGTTGGTCTAATACTTAGACTCGACTCAAGATTTCTCTTGAAGACGGAACTTCTTTTTTTATTCCAAAAGCTCTCAGATTTTATGAGAAAGAAGAAGAAGAGGAAGAAAGGAGTCTGTGAAAATGATCATGTGAATTGGGCAGACAAGTCCTTTACAGGAAGTATGATGATGATGATGATGACTATAGAGAAAAAGGGAGGAGGATATATAAGAAGGAGGAGTAGCAGTAGCTAGGATAGGATGAGGAAGCGTAAATATAGCCAAGTGTATGGAACAATTTTCCAAGGCCCTGAATGGAAATGAAGTGCAATTTTTCTTCGAAAATCTCATCTCGCGCTAGCTCACAGGACAGGGTCCATTGTTCAGATTCTTATGGCAGCAATGAATGGTCATGAATCAAAGTACTCTCCTATATAGCTTCCACTAAGTTGACTGTAGATCTCTCATTCATATATAGAGTCTAAAAAGTTATTGGATGAGGACAAACTGTAAAAGGACTTATAAGCTCTGGCTATAACATTATCATGGCAGGCTACTTGCACACAAGCTAGTAGCAAGAAGCTTCATCCAACAAAAGAACAGAGGATTGTTGGGTGGCTGGCTGGTGGTGATGTAATTCGCTACCATTATTATTATTATTATAAGGACAGACATATGGCCGGAGCACATTTTTCTTATCTTCATAAACTTTGACGAGCGCTCAGAGCAGTTTTTCCACTCTAACTTGCAATATATCCCTTACTCACTCACTCTCTCTCAGTCAGTCACACTAATACTATACAGACTCATAACCGTGAGTGAAACCACAAGAATGTCAAAAGAATTTAGTAATTGCATTTTGCTGTAATAAGCTCTTAATAAGTGTCGACATATTAGCCGGAACAAGCTTGTTATGAGTTTCTCGTGAAAAATAGCTTTTTTCATCAGTGACATCCCCTCATGTAATTCGCTCAACTAACACTACTACATACGACTACTACTACTATGACCATTTTCTGATCTGCAGACAGTTCTGTGTGTGTATAGCCACGACCACCACCACCAACCAACCAAACCACTCAACTCTTTTGTTCCCCCAACCCCATTGTCCTCGTACACAAACATGACACGATGAGAGGGTATCTTCTATTCAAATTCGACATGGAATCTCTTATTATCAAAACTCTTCTTCATAAAATTTCATGTTACCCTCTGCTCTCTCCCTTTCCTCCTTCTTCAGCGTAACCTATTAGTCCTCCTCTTAATAAATAGTTTCATCTTTCCCCTTCTCATCCTCCTCGTTATTACTCTTTCTCTACCATAATATTTGTTCATCACACTCGTATTTAAATGAACATTAAATTTATAAAAAAGGTCTAATTCCTTTTCTACTTTTACACAAACAGTCCTCACATGGATGGTATTAGGTGGAAATAGTGGATGCGGCGGGTTATAATGATAATGATCATTGGTTTATTAGGTGAGTATTTTAAGTAATTAAGAAAGCTATGAAAACATTGAATTGTGTGAGTTAAGAAGGAGAAAAGGAAGGGAGAGAGAGAGAGAGAGAGAGAGAGAGTGGAGAAAAGCCTCAGGAATGTGTAGAATTTCCTTTTCCGTTAAAGTGTGGTAGTGTGAAGCAAGCTTAGCTGCTACTTGTGTGTAAGCCCGTGTATGAGACAAGGATTGAAACTATGTTGGAAGTTGTCGGAGGCAGGAGAAAGGAGGCTTGTTGTAAACTAAATGAAAATTACGTCAAAAGAGTTAATTACAAATTGGCTAATGGAGCAAGTTGTTTAATGAGGCTGAGGGAACAGGATTCCAAGGAAGGAGAACAAAAGATTCCAATGAGCCAGTCGATCCTTCCTGTCCGTGGTTTCCCATTCTCTTAATACTTTCCTCTAAGTGAAAACAAAGGAGAGATGAGAGAGATAGAGGAACGGAAAATACGTTGTAACTACTATTATTATCTCACATACAAACTCTCTCCGTCTCTCCGTTTCACTACTTGAACAAGATTTATGCCAGTTTACAGATGGTCCTAATTTGAGAAAGAGGGAATACCCAACTCAATAAAATTCTCCAGGTTAATTTCTCCCTACTAAAAGCTCCTATCTTGAAAGTACACAAAGTCCAATAATAGTTGCTAATAGAACCCAAGCACGTTCAAAGCTGCTAATTTTATCCGCTTATTTCCACATGTACGTAACTAACTTATAATACGCTCCCCACACCGATCTATGCAAAGTCATCCCAGACGCATTCCAAGCCCTTGTTATAATGATAACCATGGCTTAAAGCATGTGCCCTCATTCCAGGTTCAATCCCCACTGTGCAGCAAGATGTACTTGAGTTGCAATTAACTTTGTAAGTGTGGTGGAAAGACTGTTAACTCCCTGAATTGCGAGTCGACCGCTATACATGATTTGATTACCAGTTACGTAGTACTACTTCCTTTTCTCAATATAGTGGATCCGGGATATTAACAGAAGGAAGAGATCAAGACGCGTAGCTTACTTTAACCACTGAACACCTCTCTTCTTTCTATAGCCTTCTTTTGTCATCCTCGTCGGGGCATGCAACAAAGGAAACTTAATTCCATCAATAAAGCCTCCACTACTGCCTGTGTACATATCAGAGTCATGAAAAAGTTGGCAAGTCTTGTCGTTTTTGTGATGGACATTGCTGCTGCTGCACTTACTGTCATAGCGCCCTTCATTCCGTGAAAGTAATGCTGGCTAATAGCGGATACTTGTACAGACTCTTCTCCCCGTCCTTCATCTTAAAGGTTTTCAAGGGGTAGAAAAGAGAGTGTAAGTGAAAGCTGTGTATGAGGAAGAGGGAAAAGCCGGCTTTGGATTATATAGTGTGTGAGTATATGATGAGAGTCAAGTGTGGATGTTGCTGAAAGAGGAATGTCTGGCATTTCAATTAATCCGTTTGCCTTTGTGCGCAGTTACCCATGCGCTCGTGTCAAACGCGGGTCCCGAGAAAAGTCCTTCCTAATAAATTTACCTACCTAAGCGGTTCATGACATTATTGGCTCTGAAACGAGGCAAATTGTGAGTCCATAGCTAGCTACAGTCTGTATCTCTGTCTCTTCTAAAAGGATCCCATCGTTTTCAGTCCATTTTACCCCACGAGATTATCAGTCCTGTATAGTAAGTACTTTTACATTCTCACAAAGTTCAACTCAAAAGTCTCTCTCGCTCTTCCACACTCTTGTTGTCCCATAGTCCCCATTTCCCTTTCCTTCATATACACACTCGCATACACACATATTATGAACACAGAGAGAGAGAGAGAGAGAGAGAGAGAGACAGACATTAGGGTACGAACGACATTCTTCCATACCAAATATGCAAATAATCTCTCCATACATTTTATTAGTACGACAGATTAAGCACTTATCGACTGGCCCTCTTCTTTGATATCCTCCTAAACTTATTCAATATATATCCCCTTGTTGTTGTTGTAGGATTACAATAATTACTACCACTGAATATTTCCTCTGCCATCATCATCCCTTGTTGTAGTAGAGGTAGTAGTAGTTTCCAGTAGTCTTTGATCTTTCCCTTCTCAGCCGTCTGTTACATAATTATATTACAAGGGCTATTTCACTAGCTACAGCTTCGTTTCCTACGGGGTGAAGAAGCTTTTGGAGAAAGAGCGATGTAATTTATTACAAACTACCAGTAGTAGTAGTAGCTATAGATTGAGTGATGGTGTGTGTATAGTTTCTACTGTCTTTTCTCTGGCAAATCTTACTTTGTAAAACGTTTAAGATAAATAACAAGTTTCCACATCACTCTCGTGACTGAATGATTAAAAACAAGTAGTAGTAGATAGCTGCTATAGCTAGGTGGGCAGCAGAGGAGAAGTATCGAGTAGGAAGTTGGTTCTGTTACGTGTATACAGTCTTGTGAGGCTCGTTGTAATCACCAAGGGAAGCATTAGCTAAGCAATGATAATCAGGAGAAGGAGTAAAATCACAGTGTAAACTGGAATTTATTGTCTAAAGTGTGTTGCGATATGAGAGTTTAAAAGTAAATGCAGAGCTCAAGTGGTTTTAGGAATAACAAACTGTTGAGGAGACTGTTGGATGTCATGAAAGAGGAAGCAGAAGAAGATGGGTATTA
>JAQFYD010001341.1:0-12584 GCA_034694225.1 Bourletiella hortensis
GATTCACTCATCTCTCTGATGTCGTATCCTCTGAGACAGAAATGGAAATCAAAAGTACTATTTTCGAGATCCTAAAGATCTAAACCGTACCTGATCTTCCGTTCGATCTATCATACTATTCAGACAAAGGAAAACATGTAAATCAGCTCTTTTTTTTCACCTTGACGTCATAGCATCTTCTTCCATTTCAAAAGTTTCCTACTCAGATTAATTCCAAGTCTGCGAAATTATCTAACATTCTACTAAACTCAAAGGCGATGGCCTGTGCATTTTACCAGTGCAACAATAACTATAACTTTACTATGAATTAATCCATCATAGCGCTCCATGGACAAAATCACAAGTAAAATGTCATAATAATGAATGCTACTACTACTAATGCCATTAATTTTTAATGGTTAAGAAGTGTGGTTGTAAAGCCAAATGGTTAGATGAAATGCGCCATTAAATTCTGTTTCAACATTTGTCAGGATTGCGTCTAACTTACAATGCCGCATGAGAAAAGAAAGAGGTCATGTGGTCACACATTACATGTAGCTATAGTTAGTCTGAATGGTAGAAATCATCATGTTAACTGAGACAATGTAAAATTTTTTAAATCACATTATACGAGGAAGCTCTTAAACTAAGTACAGACAACAAGAGGATCATTATTAGCTTCTGTATTATTACAATAATGGACAGAATATTGTTTCCGTTACTCTCAAGGCTACTTCTTCATCATTCTATCTAATCTCCGCTTCCATAGAGTGAATAACCATCCGCTGCTTAAACGAGTTAGTAGTAGCTATAGCGATGCACTCATTTTGCTCATTTGACTGACGTAAATACTAAACTATGACCAAGTTTCCATAGTAATGCATATGGGAAATTATGTGACAGTTTGAGAGGGACAATAAAGCTTTTAGGATAAAACTTCATGTTGCTTATCATCCCTCGCATATAGCCGCCATGACCAAAAACTTCAGTTAAGACAATAATAATGTCTTATATAGTGAAGGAAATAAAAAAGTTAATGTGGGGGAAGCGTGTTCAAAACTGAGTGAACATTTCCTCCAGCTAGGATTTCTAATCAAGCTGGATTAAATATAGAAAGACTACTACCATAGTTATATGACCTTGAGGCAGACAACACTAAGGAGTTTATTTGAGTTGGGAAATAGCTAAGAGAGAGGAATTTACACGCTCTCTTAGCATATTCTAACACCTAAATACGTTTTTTCCACTACAAATTATTTGAAGGTCAATAAAGTTGTAAATAAACAACAACTGCAGCTCCCTCCTTTCGCAATATATTTTTCTCAAGCTTGCAAAATTGACTTTTTCAAGAAAAAAACATCAACCACTTCAAACTTAAAGAACTTTGGCGACCACGAATGTAGCTGCTATATGAAACCTTCTCACATGTTCTTAATATACCTGGAAGACTGCAGATGATAAAATTCGGTGAAAAATTCCCACTCTTTATTGTATTTTAAATCATTTCATGAGAGGTACATGGAGAGATAGAGATGCAAGACCAAGTAGTAGTAGTAGTAGAACACCAAGATCTAACTTCTAGAAATGAAGAAATTCCAAGTAGGAGGGAGGAGGAAGAAGAAGAGGAGGACAGATGGAAAACACATTATCATTGCCATACCTATTTTTGTCATGTATTCATGGGATTATTAGGAGGAAGAGGACATTACCAGTGCTTATTAGAGCAGTAGTTGAGAGAAATTCCCTGCCTCAGAAGCATCCCATCATTTCTAACTACCACGTTTTGCAATAACGTTAGTGAGCCAGAAGAGGGACGGAGTACACGACTGTTGTATAATACAAGTTAGTGCTATGGTAGGAGCATTATCGCCATACAATCCAACATTAAAGCCTTTCAACTCCACTAAATACGTTACATTGACCTATTTTAACCAAAAATTACAAATTCGTTGTCAAAGTTTCCTTCTACTTCTCCTCTTTCATGTATACTCAAATGGACCACTGACTGTCATGAGTGCCTGTACGACTGCTTTCACTCATTGTGTCTCATTCATTTCTGAAGGAAAGCATGCTGATGATGATAATAATAATGATGGGAGAACAATGACTTTAGCCAACTGCGACACCCCAACTGAACGGGATGAACAGGGAGTTACGGCAGAAAGAACCTTATCCACTAACATCCTCCTATTTCTCCTAAACTCTATGTTTCAAAGTACCGAAAAGAGAAGAGTGAGTACTGATTGAAAAAAAGGCATGCAACATTGTCATCCAGCATTGTCAAACATTCTATTCGCTGCCAAAGTAAAAAGGAAAGACAACTTTCGGATGTGTGCCTATGAACCCGAGCCAGCTAAAGACCAAACAGGCTTCATCTACTACTTTGATGAACAGCAGAATTTTCCTCGTACGTACTGGAAGCAGAAGAAAAAGAATATATGAGCTTTCAAGGCCACACATTTGATTGCCACATTCAGACATCACTTTATGTTCTTTTCTATCCCATGCATGGACATGCTTACTTCTGACCAGGGGTCTGTACAGTTTATACGAAACCGGGTAGACGACAGCATAGTTACAGCTATAGCAACAACGGCAATCCATTGCTTCTGATGTTATTTGGAAGATCATGAAAACGAGTATACTTCTGCAGTAAGTCCTAGCCAGAGGTTGTGGTCAGAGGATTTTCAGCTTTTATCTGTCACGAGAGTCAAGTTATGTGATGGGACCTCATGTATGTAGGAGCTGATTCAGGAGTAAACTCTGCTCTCAGAATGGAGGGTGCATACATACTTAGAGGCCAGGCACGTAATAATAATAATAATAATAGTAATAGTAAGATCCCCTCCTTCTAAGTTACCATATCGCTGATTTCTACATCTTGGTGGATAAAGTAACTACAATAAATATCTAGCAAGCTGTCACGGTGTGAAATGCCTGTGAGCTAGAACATACGAACGATTCATCTTAATCTCTCTCTGTGTGTGTACACCATGCATAGCTATATCGGTTTACGTGTAACACAGAAACTTTATTAAATCAGCTCATAGTTGGCTCACGCTTTCCTCTTCCCATAATATTAAATCCTACTTTGCGATCGGAACAATTCGCATCGCCTCAAGCTTTCCATATTTTGGGTGTGAGCATTTTTTGTTCATCACGCACGCGTTCAGCTTTTCTCAACTTCTCTTGTCAGCAAGAAGAGTCAGTCGTGACACTTCTATCCCGCTATCTCCTCTTTTATTAGTACCACTATTTCTACTTCTATTCCTCCTCTTCATCCTTGCTCAATGTATAGTGTAACTCCTCATTTACCGACTGTGCGAAAAAACACTAGTTTTCAAATAGCCTTTAGTACTTCCATGCTCTCCCTCTCTCTCTCTTTCTGTCCCTTTGACATTCTTGTAATCACTGTGTATCATCCACCTTTTGGCCAAGGAAAACTGATAAGGGAAGCGAGCATGCAGGGCGATTAAACGATCAGATATGTAATATCACATGGGCAAGAAAGAGAATGATAAGCAATTTCCCCAACCCAACTTGAGCCTGTCGCTCAAAATCTTGATGGATGGAAATAATTCGTTCGGCAAGAGGGGAAACTCTGGGCCATTTATGGTCTGTACTTTCCTGGAAAATCTTCAGCTGTTATGTTGAGTCTTGTGTTGCTATGGTTATGACTTTACAACAACAATGTGAGCACGATCTCGAGACAGTTTTAAGCATCTCTTCTTAGTAATCAATCCAGTGAAAAAGTGTTGAATATTCAGATAATGGGAGTGATGGTTGAATCAAACGGCCAGTTAGTTATCACTCTTACATGGAATTACTATAGCTAACCCTTTCCGCCAAGCCCATAATAATTCTTATGTCATGGATTTACGGCAGAGATTTAATTTTTTTACAGACTTGTTAAAGGTTGGGCGCCCAATGAATGGATAACATGATGAAGAAGACGCACACAAAGAATTCTCAGAAATTAGCAGCGTAAGCATAGCACTATGTAACAAGTTATTTCTTAGCTCTGGAGGAAAAAAGAAAGCTTGTTGTTGGTTTGGAAAAAAGCTTGTGCCATTTCTAACATAGATGAGCTTACCACTATTACTACTACTACTACTACTACTGGTCAACTCATATACATAAAAAGAATTCTAACTTTAATTACCAGGAACATAATTTAATGACTTCTCAAGAGCTCAAAGAAAAATAACTGCTAAAGCATTTGTTAAAAAAATAACCAAATGCAATTATTTCTTGCTGCCAGCCGCAGTAGTTATAGAAACGCCTGTCTCTGACCACTTTGCCCTTACAGCCGACCCACACAGCTGTAGATAATCAGAAGGAATAAGCCATTGCATGAATTAATCTGTTGTTAAAGCTCCTTTGCCTGCCCATTATAAAACTTGTAACTGTTGCTTTTGCTATAAGACATCATCAGCATGAGCATATGGAAACAGAAGTCAGTAGTGTTAACAGTAAACCCTTCTTCCCTCCGCCCTTTTATCCCACCACCAGCAGATTTGAAATATTATAAGGAGTTTATATGCCTTTCCATGATTATGGATAGGAGGAATATGAATGGCTTTGTTCCATCTTGAGCAATAGAAACACATCATCACGTTTCATCATGATGGACTGGGGAAACTTCAGGCCCCCGAAAAGTATCCCATATTTTGTATAGGACTGTGTAGCTAGGCACGTACACAAATGCCATTATCAAATGCATTTCCGTCATTCATAATAGTAGCTATAGCCACATTGGAACCAAGTACTACAAACTCCGTTCTTGTCATCCTTTATAATATGGCCATTCACACATACTACTATTTCCATTTGATTCCTTGTTACAAACGTCATCATCGCATGAAATATTTATTCGAATAGCCGTCTTTCCTTTATTCGTCAATAGGAATGTACTGTGCCATTTCAGAGCACTGGAGTGTACAGCTATACAACTCGACTGTACAACAACTGACTATGTGCAGCGTAAAAATCCTGTACTCAGTTGGAAACGTAGCATTTACAACGTTTAGCTTTAACAACTAAGGACGACAGCCAATCTCTTTTATATTTTGACAGCGTTAGTGCAGCTAGTAACACTATAGCTTACGGAGTAGCTACTCTTTTAGGGACGACCAGTAGTAGTAGTAGTAGCGTCTATCTACGCAGTGGAATCTCTATTAATGCTCGAGGATGAATGTAACAACTCTACGTAATCATTACAAACTAGATGTTTTTCGCTGGTGAGCGCTCCTTATTTTTCTTTTTCTCTCTCCCCCTCCATACACTCTCCCATAGTGACTGACTGAGTGACTGGAATGAACAAACAAGGAAGTTCAAACAGGCATCTTTCACTTCTACTGTACCAAAATGAATCTGACTGACCCATCGAATTCTTCTCAGCTCTCAGGGTGTCATTCAGTCCTTACATTACATTACTGACAAGCAGCGAGCGTATGTGATACAAGATGTCAAATTTATATAATGTATTCCAGCATGCTACAAAACGGCGTAAAATCTTTTTCCATATGACTGACCATAATGTTATGTGATGTAACTAGCTAACTTCCTTCTCCCTTCCCCTTCTCTCTCTGTCCATCCATCCTGCATCTATATAACAAGTCACTTTACTCACTCAGTCTACCATAATACCATCATCATCATCGTCAGTATCTCACATCCACATACCCTTTATATTACCACACAAATATTTATAACGAGGACAAAATTATCTTTTTTTCTACTTGTTGACAAAGACACATTACAGATGAACAAATAGTCATTTAACATTATGATGACTTTCAATCCCGTCCAGAGTATTACAGCCAGCTTTTAATTCCACACATATAGAAGTCATACAAGAAAAGTCAAAATGAATGACAGGCTGAGCTGGCTGCAAAATGTGAGCACACGCAGCAGGCAGGACTCACGTTTTCTCTACGTACATCTTCTGCCTCCCTCACACTATATGCTTCTATATACTTTTTAAAGTTAATTCATCCTGCTGACTCAGCCTTGGCAAAGCTCAGGATGGATTCTGTAACTATTCCAGGGAAATAGAATCCCTCGTAGCTATAGCCAACCTTATGGCGTGGAGCGTTACTGCATCAGGATAACAACGAATCAAGTTGTCACATTAATTAGAATGTTAACAAAAATAGTTAAAATTGCCCAGGCCATGAAGGCGGCCTAATATGTAGCTATAGCTATATACATCTTGTGGCAGCATATGAGTGGAGCAAGCATAAGAATCCTACCACCTATTAGTTCTTTCTGTCTGCATGCAAATTCCTCTTCTCGTCAGTATTTTATGCTGCACTTATTAACTGCCTTCAGTCCTCCTCTCTTATTTAATACAAAAGCACCATCTCCGACTTCAAAGCCGCACTTATAATAATACATATACAGACACACACATTGAGAACAACTTGCTGCTACAAAGAGCATGAACAGTCAGTCCACAGAGAAGAAAATGAGTTTCAGGATTCAGTTACACACACGCACGCACACATGCCTTCAGTGCAACATTCTTCATTTGCAGCTTGATTTCAAAGCCATTATTATTCCTGCATATCCATTTCTCCGACTATTTTCCCCGACTTGCCTGCTCCTGCTTCTGGATCTTGAAATTTTTCAACCATGGAATGAGCGAACGAACGAACACACGGAGATGTGATTATTATTATTACTTTCCACGTGGTAACACAGCAGAGGTTCTTGCCTTCTTAAGAGGAGCTACATGAATCCAGAGCATCATCATCCAAAGAAGGATGATCTGTTCTATAGCATCCGATGGACCATGCAAAAAAGGGTTAAACAGCCACGAGACGAGTTAGAGTAAACATGGCAAGATCTTTCATGGAATTGAAAGACAGAAAAGGAGAGACGGGAAGATGAGGAGCAGAGCAGCAAGAGACAAAACTGATACGTTCTGCATAGTAATATCCAGTAAAAAGTGATTGGCTTTGCTCAAGTAGTGTTCGATATGGAGGCCATAATAGGGAAAATCGGAGAGCAAGCAGATCCTGTACGTGGAATACATATGTACGTTATGATTCGCATACGGTTATTATTATTATTATTATTATTATAATACTATGCAAAGTAACGGTCATTACTTTTACAGAAAGGGCAAAGCAAATGCACCATTGGGACCGTTACTACCAGTCATGTGCTGAATGCTACATGAGCCGAAAGATAGACTGCAGGGATAGCTAGCTATGAAACCCTAGAGCAGAACAAGATGAACTGTTTCAGGCACACAGCATGACGTAAGAAAACTGCACTACTGATGTTCCTGCTACTGCTCAGCAGCTATTCACAGCCTATGTAAACATGAAATCATCTATCTTGCATGTTAATTATATTTTTAGAAGATTCAAACCAAATGCACGAAAAGGAACTTGGAGAAAAAAAGTGATGCAGCCAGGAAAATTTTAAAGGTGACTATTGGTATTTTTAGCGGTAGTTCAATAAGTTGAGTCAGCTAAACATCATATGAAGTGGTAGTACTGTTGTCGGGAACAGAGAGACGCGGAGAGGGAGAAGCAATAATATTGGCGTAAGGATGGAAATATGGTGAAAATATGATTCTTTCTAGGAGGAGGAAGGGAAAAAAGAGATTTTTAGCAGGAGCTAAGCAGAGTCATGTTTTTCATAAATAATGGCAACTAATACAAGTATAGTAGTTGCTACTGAGGGTACAGATGATGTTGTTACTGTGAACAACATCAAACCAGACACTTTTCTGACTTCCCGGAACTTTCCAACAGCTTCAGGGTAATCACGGACCTTGTAGTAGTTTACTCTCTCGTAGTGCCTATAGTATAGTAATATCTCCCTGCCTGCTCCGCGTTGAAACTTCATCACGTAAATTTTCTGTTTCCTGTCCATGTCTACCACTCGCACACGCTTGTTTAGTTTAACACATGTTATACTACTACGCCGTCCCTATGGAACACTACACCGCAGTACGTTCTTGTAGATTCCAGTGACATAATGTACACAACGTAGGCCCTCAACTTCGGTACTATTCCATGATATTTTTTACTAGCTAATACATAGCGTCACGTAAATGCACTAATGTGCAATCTTAGTATCTCTGACCGTTCCTTGACATCACTAGCTATTCATACGTTTATTTCATGACCAAAATTTTGGCCATTCATCTATGCCCATGCAACACATGATTGGCAGCGCGTAAAAGTACTATAATATCTGCATACATTATTATTATTGTCCACCACTTTAAACACATGTACCGCAGCTATAATTATTGCTATACAACTTTCTTATTTTTGCTCCTTCGTGGATCCTTCGGATGGGAAGCTTATTTGCATAGTCAGGGTCTCTGTCATAACCGGCGGTAAAAGGTGATACTGATGTTTAACCGAAAATCAAACACAATACAGCTGGACGATGTGCCCTGCAGATGTATACCATCATGTTTATCATCATCACTCAAGAGAGAGCAAGCTCATCCAATGTGTTGAAAACAGGTAAACATCAACAGAAATCGGCGTCACTCAAAAGAGCGTACCGACAAGAGACAGAGAGGGAGAAAGAGAGAGACATATGAGAAGCAGAAATGATGCTAATGATCCCATTAAACGCGCCCCATGTATTAGTACTATGCTCAGTTTGGATTTCGAGCAATTATTTGCATTGCCCACTCAAGTTCATTCATCCATATGGGGATACGAAGTATAGAGGAAGGACAAAGGGAATCCGCAAAATAGCACGTACACGGGGAGCAACTATGCATTCATCATCATGCTCTCATCCTCTCCGATCTGTTTGTCTCATCCAAGCAAGAACAATTTGACGTTTGAGTTGAATGGTAATCATTCCATTCAATTGGAAATGCACATGCAAAAACAATCCTGGCTTGCTATTTGGTGATCATAAACGTACTGGCTGGCGGACAGAGGTGCCTTTGAGTTATCCAATATGGCATTAACGTACGTCAATTCTATTTCCCTGTAATGATCCAAGGCTATTTAAAGACTCATAATGTTAACCACTACACTGCCTGCTACGTCTGTTGTTACTCATAATTCTGCAAACGCGAGTATTATCAGGAATTCGGTTACTCGCGTCATGAACAGCTCATCATGATTATATGAATCGATTCCGCTATCCATACTCATTACTGGCCTTCTTCTGATCAGTTAGCGGGAAAGAGATATTATAAGACGAGTCTTAAATTGTCACAACAACTGCCCAACTTGGCCTCCCTTTTGCCGAACGGTAGCTAATGTAAAGGGCAAGCGTTTTACATGATACATTCGATTTCATAAACATGAATTTTACAACCCTATAGCACCAACAGTTGACTCAAGCAGCTCTTTACAGTCCTCTTTTATGCATTAGAGGTAAGAGGACTCTAAGGTAAAATACTTCACTATCTAAATGCGAATCTTAGCAATTTTTACAAAACTCATTTCCTCTACAAGTATGTGTACCCCTTGAAAGCTGTATCCTTTGTGAGAGAGAGCCACTTCTTCACACTTGAGATCGATTACCAACGGAACATTATTATCTGCATTCTGCTCACATGAAAATTGAGGCAGCAGGGTAGCTGCTATAGGGACAATCAGCTATTTCATGAATTTATACAGCACATTACTGTTCGTCTCAGTTTACACACTACATGGGGACAACTTTTAGAGCTAATGTCTTTGAGATAACAATATGTCGTCCTCACAGAACGACTCTGCAGCTAGTGCACTTTTTCCCCACCAAGTCATTACAAAGTTTCACTGAAGTTACCCGCCGCCCTAACCTGTGGACAAGCAAGCAAGCTATAAACCAAATTAGGTAGCTTTAAAGGCAACTTGTTGGAGCAATCTAGCATCCATCCCATGTAACCACTTTTACAGTCGACGGACAATGAGAATTTCCAACAAGGAAGTTTGAATATACTACTTTCCATAAATTTTTTCTGGAAAATTCAAACTACGTTAATGAGATATTAGGCAAATTTTTCCTCCATGAATCCCTCTGTAATTATCCAGTAGTATGAGTGTTACAAGGTAATTAATTCCATATAAAGTTTATATTCCTGCCAAATTTTTACTATTTTTCAAGGATAAGCCCGACTTCTCTGTATACGTTGTGCTATTTAAAAGTACAATAATAATATAATGATTGCCCATTTTAAGTGCCTGAGAATGGAACACCTGATGCTGATGATGGCGGAACTGTATAGTATCAAGTTTAATACTATACTAAAATAAACGCCCCAAGCAACTGACAGCTTTTCCTGGTGTCCAGCAAAGTGGTACTTACCATATAATTTTTCCCCTTCACTCTAGCATCATGCAAGGTTGTGAAACTTTATTGTACACGTAAAGAACGTTTCCCGAATGCACATCATAATAATAAGTGGACTCACCTTATAGCCAGTCCAAAGTTAAATCATGAGCATTTCTAAAAAGATAATTGTGAGCTTTTTAAAGCACATTGTTTTTTCACTTTTTTCATTTCATCCCATTCCTTTCTGATGAATGTTTTGACACGGGCACTGATGGTGCCGCAAAATAAACAACTGCTCCTATAATTTCCCCTCGAGATCACAGCTGATACTAGAAGCGCATCAAGTAAGTATGAAGAACCAAGCTAACCTTATATGCATTACAGTGTTAGCAGCTGCCATACAAGGATTTGTCCAGGAGAGGAGACTGACTGCTATCAGGAGAATACAACGTCCACCTCATCATTCTCTTATTTATTATTTACCACAAATCCCTACATTTCTGTTAGCATTAGAATCCATGCAATAATCATCATTTCCTCCTCCTGTGGCTGGCTGGCTCGCTACAAAGTAGAAATTTATCTGTGCATCAGTCAAGAAAACAAATTCCTGAGAAATAGATAACAAGTTATTCTTCCACGTGCAACACATTCCATCATGAACAACACTACTATACTATAGTAAGGACGACTTTCAAGTAATGAACAGCAGCAGAGCCCACCTTTCATCAACTTTAGCTGGCTGATTGCTCAGATAGAATGGAACGGAAGGTATAACCATCATAGGCGACAAATCACACAATGGTACAGATAACTTCTTCTCCAACCCAACTGTAACAATAGTAGCTAAATCTGGAGAGAATTTAGACACTACTTGGTTTTCCCAGAAAAATTAATATTAAGGAATAAGAAGACAAACGTGAGTCTGAAAGCCACCTTTTACAGACGTAAGGAAGAACAGGTTGCCAGGACAGCGTCAAAACAATGACATTCACCTGCTATCTAACACCCACCTGCATATTTGTCAGTATTCTGCATAAATAATAGTACAAATGGATTTCAAATGGAAATGGAGAAGAAACGCATATGCTCAGGCCTTCTCCTCCTCCTCCTTGTTGAAAAAAACATGCAGTTTTATCTAAATTGAGTTTGTATTTGAGGACAGATGATGATAGTTTCATTCCAGCCACCAGTTACACCTCATAGAAGAAACAAACATTCTCGAGAAAATAATTCTTCTACAGAGAATTTAACATGGAAAACTACTTTGGTAAAAATTCTCCAGTCCAACCAAGCAGAGATTCACTGCCGCAGAAACTTGCCCAAGGTATTCAAAATGCCACTTGTAGCTCTACGTAGCGCTACTCCTACAATTTTTTTAACGCAACTTGAATCCTCTTTCTTTCTTATCTTTCTTATTTCGGAAAACCGAAACTTGCATAAGGGAGACTATATGTTTTTAAGAATTAAATGCATTCCTTGCAATCATCATTAACCAGGTGAACCGCACAGGGCAAGGTGCTCCAATTCACTCACAATCATTGCAGTTTCTTCTGGGTCTTTTAAAGTCGGACAACGACAGGTATAACAGATGATGATAGCAATAATAATACACTTGTCTCATACGGAATTCATGTGAGAGTAGCATAGTGTGCACAGGAATCATTTACTTTCCTCTTGCCCTGTTTCGAGGTCGATATAAAAGATTCATATTTAACTTTCTTCCTTATCTCTCTCACACTCTACATCATATCTTCATACACCTCTTCTCCTTCTTCTTTGTATGACAGAGAGAAAATCGGATGAAGGATAGCTGTGTGATGTTCTGAGTAAGGGCAAAAAATTGGAATCCATATGCAGCTTAAGTATTCCTTGTACAATATTATGCAGCTATAATATATCCTCACGAAGCACATACCGACACAGGTGCAGTAGGGCACAGCAGTATACATATGAGATGAACGGAGGAATGCGGCAGTAAATTATGCCCAAAAGTGTCACTTGAAAATGACGCACACTTACTTGGATCCTTTCCTCTTTCTCTCTTCCTCTTCGGATGATGAAGAATTTAAACCAATAAAGGAGTGATTATTATTATTATTGAGGAGAATGAGTGAACCGAAGTGGGAATTTGTTTCACACCAAGTAAGTAAGTGAGTAATAATAATAATAGTAAAAACTTATATAAAAGAAGACGACTCACAGTGAGGAATTTTTTAATAATATTGATTCCTCTTTCCAGTCCACACCGTTTGGGTGTCACACACTTTTACTCACAATAATGATTGTTGTTTTTTTTCTTGTTATTAATTAGCACGAATGAGTATACTTAATAATAGTTGATAAGTTGAACA
>JAQFYD010001342.1:0-12582 GCA_034694225.1 Bourletiella hortensis
TATAATATACTGCTGATCATCACTGGTTACAACAATCCATCATTCCTCAACTCCTTTTACCTCCTCTGGTTTACATATTGCATCCCAGCACGACGGGTCTCATATGATTAACATTATCAACTCTATTAACTTATACTTGTGAATACAAATATCCGGATTTTAACACTAGTTAGCTACCTTCAAATGAACAGATTATGCAGTAGAATTTTAAAATCAGTGCGATCACAAGCCTACATGAAAATTTTAGCAAAACAATGAATACATGGGAGTAGGTCGAATGAGACTATATAGTAACAAGAGCTACTAATATGGAGTTACAATAATTATTGGTTATAGAATCTAAGGGAATTGCAGGGCATTAGAAGGAATAAGGGACGAAGGTCATTAAAATACCTCTCGGCAAATTTTTTTACAGCATTGCTCAGCCACAACCTCTCATACTTTCAAGCTGCATATAAAAACTACCTGAACGGTTAAAATCCGTAAGATTTTTGCGTCTGCCCGTGTAACTAACTTAACTTACAAAGTATGAGCGTTGGTTACATCAAAAACTCTATAGCTAAATGTAATCCTACACAATTTTTGTGATTAACCATAATAATCATTAACTGCGTCAGTCTGGATCGCTTGATAAATTAGGACATTTTTGTTCCAGTAATTCACTATCAACGTGAACTGACACAATACGTGCATCGTATGTACATACATTATAACCAGAAATGGCAGCAACTTGGAATTTTTCATTTTGATTTTTTTTAATTCTAAAACTGGAGACATACTTAGAGATAAAGACGACTGAGTGAATGCACTGCTTGAAAGTCTTTGTTTGCTTTTTATTCTCCTAAATACAAGCAGCGGCAGATGGGAGAAAGCAACGTTTCATAATCTGATCACACTATTAGTGAGACCAATGGCGGAATGAGTTGAATGGGGAACGTAGTGAAAACGTCTCCAGCATTAAAAACTTTCTCCTACAATGATCATTACAGTACATGATGATACAGAACGGAACATTGCTAACTCCTTTACGTTAAAATCACCGGTAAAGGCCTCACACCTCAGTGTTATTGTTGTAGTTATTATAATGAAAAAAGGCCACTAAAAATGTCACACTCTGGGGTTTATCATTCACTCACAAAAAAGGCTAAAAAAATGGCGAGTAGAGTGTGTAAATATATGTAGGAACTGTAGGCTTTTCTTTCTTTTGGACGGAAGAATGATTTTTAAATGTTTTTTTCGTTTTATCTTTTTCTATGCATACAGGTTATGATAAACAGGTTGCATATGAGTTTACCATAAGCTACTTATTGATTGCATCGAACATATATAAAATGAATAGGTATTACAGTAATAATAATTAATTATCTAATTAATTAACAAGTGCTTCAGTTCACTATGTAACACCATGGTCGGTCTGAATAAAAGGCGAGTTCAGATGTGCTCCTGATGATGCATAGGAAGGTATAAATCCTAAATATCTCAACACTTTATTGGCACGCACTACAAGTTCATCTTTATAGCGCCAAATGGTCGTGTCCAGGACGGAATTCTGTCGATATTCCTTGTCACAATTCTTCAGTGCCCGGACACAGTCTGCCCTGTAATGTTGCAATTGGGCCAGTTCAGTACCCACGGGATACGAGGTACAGGAGCCGTTCAGACAGGCCAATGGAAAATGATTGTGCAATGTTATAACACGCTCAGGATTGTGAAAACATTTCACGTATTGCCCAGGCTTTGTGTAATTTCGGGAACGATACACGTGCTGTTGGGGAAAAATAGGAATTATATGATTGGATACATAACGGAATCGCTAGAACTATTCGTAATTTTGTTCCCAAAGTTGAGATACTTACCTGAAGCATGTGAAGATACTTGGGTATACCTTGGAACCACGAATGACCATGCATCATGTCATCAAGGAAATAAATATTACGAAAATTATACGACGCTCTCGAGTCATTCTTGGTTAAACGAGACTTCCGATCAACTTCAACCATCAGTTCTTCCCATCCGCCTCCCTTCATTGGCATGATTACCTGTGGAATACAAAATGGAAGCGTGAGTATTACAAAGTACACGACGACAGTAATAGAAATTCAATGAATCTCATCCGAGACATTCCTTAAGGTTGACTCTGAATTAATGATGACTGAGTACCCTTTCAGGGTTAATGTGCAACTTTTTTGATGAATGTCAATCCCTTAAGCTTTGCACAAAACTCTAAGCCCCAAACGCTCATAATAATGGCGAAGGCATTATGACCGACCGAAGTCAATTACTTGAATGGAGCCACACCTGAGAATACTAGCGGCAGGAAATCACTTTAGTAATTTACCATGCCAACTGCCATTATATGGTTTCATTCATGTGCCTTTAGCAGTGACATACCTCAGCTACTGCCATATCTTCACTGCCTTTGTCAGAGATAATTCAACCGCTCAATACTATTTTGTCTTGTGCAGAAAAAAGCACAGCAGGATTTTTTACTTGTATAAAGCTACATGTTGTTCCGTTGCGGAGAAAAGCGAAATTCATTTACACTTATCATGGCTATTAAGCCTCCTCCACATCTGTCGTAAATAATACTGTATTTTATGGTATCATAGAAAGAAGAAACTATTTATAAGCAGACGGTAGCTATATAAAGATGAGAAAATATCCCCACTGGAATGATGTAACATTACCTCGTCAATGTCAAGGAGTGCGATGTACTTATATTGGTAGAGATTCCTGTACAGACAGTCATTGTATGGTATTACTTCATTCTGACGCTTGTGGTTTACCTGTAAAATTAATAATAATTTACCATAACAATATTTCCTCACTCTGTCACATTGCTGAGAAATATTGACTCAAAGCTTCTCATGGCCTTGCAAGATAGTAACAAATTCAAGTCTTGCTCAACAATAATAATCCCAGTAATAAACATAGAACTAACAGCTCGATTTTCGATCATCAACATCAACTATCGAGCAAGTGGAAGCAGTAATAAGTTCTCAAGCTATTATAGGAGAAACTTTACCTTTTTTCCTAGGTAAATATGCCTAATCCGAGGGTCATTAGGTTGACCTCCAGGGAGCGTCAGTGGTGTCACATCTATTTGTCCTGTTTGTTGATAATATCGTAGAACCTGCGAAAGAAATTGAGTTTATTAGGAGCACTACAATAACATTCCAAATGGCTAGCACATTTAAGCCGACATCTTTTCTCATAAAGAACATGGCTTGATTGTAATATTAGCAGCAGCCATTCCCACAGCCATAGTGAGTTACTGCTGGCTTTAAGAAAAAGTTTTAAAGGGATATGTGTGGAAGGAGTTTGGTAGTAGCAAAGTAGGGACGAGACACGACCACACGATTTTTCTCACATACATTATTACATGTCTGTTTGCATGACGTCAATGTGAGGGTGAGCTAACAATAATAATATTTTAGCAATAATAATACTATCTAATGTTCTTTTCAGGTAAATACGCAACAGTATTCAATAGGTAATCATAATAGTAGTATACATTCCTCATAGGCTTCTTGTCCATACTCTTGTTATGTGAGTGCGAAAAAAACTTTCCAAATTAAAATGAGCATCATCTTTAGAAGGAGAAGAGAATTTAGCCTATGTGGATGATGATGAGATGTTGTTTGCTCGCTTGCTGCTAATAGTACTCCACACGAAAAAGACCGAGAGTGTTTGTATGTGTACACTCTTCATAAACACATATATGACATGGACGGGCTTTCAAAAGGTCCCTTAGCAGCATTATTATTATCATTATTATGAGTTGGAGCTCAAACTGAGGCAATTTATTATTATGTAGTAGCTCTCTTTATTATCATTATTGTGTTTAGTAATATTCCTACTTGGCTCTCATTCAGGAACAGAAGGAGCAATATAATAATAAAGATGAAGTTAAAGTTATTATTATTATTGCTTCCAATACCGCTCGTGTTCCATACCTAAAATAGCTCTTCTAGTGCCCTGTTTGTTACGAGTAGACAATACTAATAATAATGAGTAGGCTGAACTCTTGTTTTTTATTATCACTTGAACAATTTCCCAAACTTAACTCATCATCATCATCATCATCATGTCTCTTTCCTGACTGACTGACTTCCTCCCTGATTAAATCTGTCCTCATTTTTACGTCTTCTTTTAAGCCTTCCCGATTGATTATCATTCTAGTTCATTTATATTGTTATTTGTATACAAGAGAAAGATGTAATTTGTGATTTAACAAGAGTCAATTTTTTACTCTGCATTTGTCATCATGATGACGAGAATGATGGGAAATTATGATGATGGCTAAACCCATATCCGCCTTTTCGTCTATGACTCTTAATTAGTTTCCGATCATTTCCACAACAGCAGACTCTTCATGGTTTCATGCATGAGTTGTTACTATTGAGTAAGTAGTCTGCTTTGGTATTTCTTTGGGAAGATGATGACGATGATGATGATAATAGTAAGAATACGAATGCTGGTTACATGTACGTGTTCATCATTCCAACAAGAAAGAGCTCATATGGTTAGTTGTACATGAGCGTTAAAAAAGTCATTTATGGAGTTACGTGTAGTCATTCTTGTATTCCCGAATTTTATGTGACAAGAAACTTTGATGATTTAAGACAAGATGATATGATTGTTATGTTTATAAGTTAGTTTCTTCTATGTAATAATAATAGTAATGTCCCTTCATTCTTTCCTTCATTCCTACTAATTCCGTTGTGATGACTCGGCCAAAAAGTATTGCGGTTGTAGTGTGTTGTAGGTAGCTACACTCAAAAAATCTCTCATAGTAGATGAGATGGAGAAACTCAATCATATATGTTTTCCCTACAAACCGAGATATTTCGAAAGGAGACCAGAAGAAGAAGCGGAGTGTATTGAAAAAATAACAAGGAGCATGCACTACTGCATCCTATCAACGACGAAAGTGAGAGTAAGTATGTCACATGGACGTACAAATAATAATAATGCAAATGTCTGAACGTAGATATAATACAAACAATGGGCTCACGTAACCATTTTGTCGCCCACTGTATCTTTCTTTTATATAATTGTTCAAGTCTCTTCCTTCCACGAAATGCACAGCTAACTCATATATGCTACCATATTCCTGCTACCTGAAGAGCATTCCTATTGCACATAGTTCCTTACTCGTCAGACTCTCAACTACTAATAGTGAAACAGTATAGAAAAAAACATGGAATGAACTTTTCACAATTTTTAGCACCATCGTTAAACTGACAGCGGCGTGATGCGGAAAAGGGGGAAAAGAATGAGCTTTTTGGCCATTATCATGATACATAATTATATATGAATTCGTCATAACTGCAGTGTAAACTGCTATTCACTAACCTTAGTAATGTTAGGATGGACAGCAAGTTCATAGAAGAAAATCTTGTCCGCCCCCAGAATTCCCAGTAGTTCTATCCATTCAACCAAACGGACGGATAAATCTTCATGGAGAAAGTCCATGCCTTTGACGCAGACGGCAAAGCCCTTCTTTTTAGCAGGCTTGTCGAACAGAACCCGTAGATTATTATTAGCTGCATGGCATGGCTTCTCAACGACGGATACGGAGGATGGAACCTGTAAAATTATAGGGTTACTTTCATCATCCAGTCATGACTTCCAAACATGGCGAAGAGAGTTAATTCTTATAATATTGTTAGCAGCCATACCTTGCCGTGATGACTGCGAGGGATTTGGCAGGCTAGTAAATAAGGCTGAAATACCCCTTGTTTATAGTTTCCCCATTTGCTAAACCAGATGTACTTGTATTCAAGTACCTACAAAAATTTATGAACTTTTAGAATTCCTTCATACAAAAATATCATTAAGCTTTTACTATAAGTAACTCGATTCTTTCTTTACCTTAGAGAACACCGGTTCTTTCTCCCCCTTGAACCATATTTGGCAATAGGAAGTGACATTAGGTTCAATCCGGTCCATCATACCCAAAATTCTCAATGATGGTCCCAGTCTATTGCGTGTCCTTATGTCAAAGTAAGCTCCATACAAGTGAAGCGTCCCATTAGATGTTCGCAGTGTCTATATAACGATGATACCAAAATTAGAGGAAACTTTATCAAAACAACAAAAACAACCTTGAGCATCTACTTTTCCTTAATGTATCTTTACACACACATGTGCATTAAGTTATTTTCACTTAAAGATCTATCTACTCATTTCATTTGACCCACTGACTCTTGTACAAACCTCTTCTCACGATAACATAAACATATATTTGTGAATTAAAACTTGTAATTTTATTGCAAATCTCCATCACGACTATAGTAATCACTAAAGCACGTGTACAGCTCAGTTTCGTGTATGGTAGGTGGTCACACACACATTACAAATACATGGTCAAGCTCATTAACCATTTACGTACGTACTCTGTGAGGCAGCGTACGTGTGTGTGGTCATCCTGATAGCACATTGAGCATCACAATTGTTGCATCCACAATTGAACCTTTCCACGATAGAAAAGGTGTACAATTTTAAAGTTTTCCTCCTCTCGTTCGTGAACATTGAAGTGGACACATGAAAATTGATATATTTAACGAAAAGAATCTGTTATTTGTGCCAATATATTGAAAAAAAGTGAACTGTGGAATCACTAGTGTCTGTAGTGGGTCATTCACTTAGAATTTAAGGGAAGAGTGTGTGGGGATATCTAGAATAAAACTGTCATCCTCTTGGCACCCTCGCGACGTTCTTTCCTACCTCAAATCTGATACCTAATATCTTGATTAACTTTCCACCACACTCCATATATGGTATTTGTGTAATAATCTGATGTAAGGCCATTACTCCTCTTGCATACGTATAGCTATGCTTCTGTGTATCCACGTGTGAAAAAAAAGTCCAAGTGAAATTACCTGCCAATAAGTATTACTGAACTCGAGGTCATAAATAGTAGGGAAACGGGCGCAGCTGGAATTTCGGAAGTATTTAGGACCGTCCTTATCCTTTGCTAGAATATATGGTGGTGGCGGAATATTGCGAATGGTTGCTGCTGCTTCCAAAATAAGATCTTCAATTGACTTTGTTTCTTTATCCACAAGTGGTTCTTCATCACTCCAGGGATAGCGGAAAGTTGTTGTAGAAGAGGCAATGGTGAGGCCCAAGTTGGATGATGCTCCATTATTGTCACCACTTGTACTTATGCTATTACCACCTCCTCCCCCTCCTCCACCACCAACAAATATCCTCCCGGTACCAGGAAAACTTTGTTGTTGCTGTTGTTGCTCAGCTGTGACTAGAGGGGGACGATTCAGTGCTTTGGGTGCATAGTCAACGTCATAAATACCATTGACCGGGTTGTCCTTGGACACATAGTAGAAGAAGCCGAGTGCCACACATAGCCATAGTGATAGTAACAATGTCCGTCGACAAGGTCTTCCTCCAAATCGCCTGAACCAACCTGTTGCAGTTGTTGCGGGTGATGACATCATCATGATAGCAGCTGCTGCAGTGTCCACTTCTCCTTCTCCTTCTTCTTCCTCTCCTTTCAATAATCTGTAACAACAAATAAATAGACTTTGTGTCATCTCATTTCCTTAAAACATACTTATTACCACCAAACAGATGCTCTCATGGTATACTCGTAGCATTGCTTACATAAAAAGAAGAAGAAGAGGAGTCTTCTTCCTCATTATTTATTTGCTACCCAAGTCCCCAAGCTTGACCACACACACGCTTACACAGGCGAAAAGAAAGTTATAATAGTATCAAGATGATTAGTGTCCGTGTGGTCACAATAAAACAAACTTTCGAAAAAGAAACTACTACTGCAGCAGATTTTCCAAGTTTAACACTGAGAAACGCATTATGATGCTCCTTCTAAGGATTTATTCCTCTATAAAGTGTCACCATCCTCGTCTTAGTAGCTCTAGTCGAGTCCAATTAACGTCTTTTAAGGAAAAATTACGAGCTCGGTATAATAACCCACAATTATAGTGCTCTTCTATAGGATTAAGACAAATAAAGCTGAAATAACCTACAAAGCATGAACAGGTATTCTTCACCTCAACTTTGTCCACCATATAGTAGAACTGGAATAATTCTCATGCGGATTTATTATAGAGAGAATAAGAGAGAAATTTATTAAATAATTTCTTAACATCCTCCCTCTAATTAGTTTCGTCGTAGCTATAGTGGACGAATCCAAATTTTGTACATGTCTAATTAACGAAATCATGATCATGACTCTTAACAATGACTTTTAATAGTTCTCCAGCAGTTTTTTCCCTACGGAAAAATTTTTCCGACTCAAACGCGCACACCCTTCACATCTAGTGGAACAACAATGGATTCATCGTTTTTTCATGATGGGAAGGCATAGTTAGATGTACGCTTGAGTGTACAACTGCGATCGTCGAAGCGTGAGAATAATTCTCAGCATATGATACTAATAGATATACATTCTGGACATAGGAACTTGACCCTCCCACACCATACGGGACGGCGTAATTTTTCATCCATTTTTAAGCATAAAAATGGCAGGATCCCATATGTCCATTTGTGCGAATAAGGCTCATTAAGACAAGTTCACGTTCATGCGTGCATGTGAGTGTGCTATTTTAATATCGTCTGAGACGAGAAAAAAACTAAAAGAGGGACGGCAACATTCATAAAAGCAACTCTAGTACAACGGATTACATTTGATGAGTTATGTGGTAACTACGTTATTAAACTACAAGTTATGATTTATGCTACAAGTAACATCATATTTACTCTGATTCCACAAACCGTTTCGTCTAGCCGTCCCAACCTTTAGAATGTTTTTAATCCGATCTAAAGTTTGAACTGAAAAATTTCGATGGCAGAATAGACTTGATGATGATACAGAAGTAGAAGAAGAAGAAGAATAAGAAGAAGGGGTGGTGAGGAAACAATCGCCATATGTGTGAATGCAATATTATAGCATGTTGACTGATACTCCTTCGACCAGCGGTCAATGTCTTCACGCACTACTCTTCTTCTTCTTCCGTACATCTCCCTCCGTGCTCATCTTGAGCGTCTTCATCTTCTTCATTTTCTGGTAGTACAAATGCCACTGAGTTCACTTTTTTTCTGCTTCTACTTTTACCCACAAGATACATTGCCTGAGGTATTTTGGCGGCGGACAATGAGAACTGCTGGTGAAAAACCTAAGACAGTGGAAAGGTCGTTGTTGTTGATGGTGGTTTCATAATTATGTTCATCACAGTATCTAAGTGTTGTTGATTATAGCAACATGCCAAGCAAGCTAGCTCAAGTAGATACAACTTAACCACACAGGCCAATGCAATGAACGACCTCAAACTTGACACTGGATCTATGCTTGACCAGTATAGCAACTAAAACAGGAGGAACAATAGAGAGATTTAGCATTTTTTCTTGACCTGCGCTCGTTTATTTAACCTTACTGGCCCCAACGCCTTTCCTTTCTTTGAAAAATAGTAAATTTTATAGCTAGAAGGAAATCCCTGTACTTTTAAATGCGCCATCATGATTTTAGAGCAACTTTATTCTGATTCCAGGTTGATCACGCTATTTGCTGCCGCTTTTTGAATATTTAACCAGTTGTTGTCAATCAGGTCCATCATCATTAGAATTAGAATTAATAAAAGCCTCAAAACGTCCCGAGTACGGCCTCTGCTGGTTCATTCAAGTCTCATCTTTAAATGCTTATAGAAAAATTGAGATTGGAGCAATCGACAAGAAATTGTATGGCCGTCGTGTAAACGTATTAATTTGTGGGTCAGGACACCCACTTATCTATTAGCACAATAGCGCAACCGGCTGAGGAATCTAGAAAAATGCTGGCCTGTAACAGAGTTGTAGCAGCATGAAGAAAGTGAACAAAGTAGTTTGTATTGTTATATTATGGCCTCCGCATCTTTCCTGCTAACTTCTACCGCGGGAGCTTTCCATACCGCTGTACTTCTGTCTTCGAATGTGACATGATTTGATAAGAAGATTTATTCGGAGGCAATACATTTTGTGTGGTCATCTCCTCAGCTGATAAAAATAATATCAGTCATGGCGATTGAGTCAAGTCTCTTGTGACTTTTTTCCTCACAATCCTCTTGTTCTGAATTGTTACTTCTGCTGTGTAGATGTGGAGATAAAAGCAAATGCTTCTCATTCTTCTTCACACTACTGTCTCCCTCATTAGTGCACTTCAAGAATACATCATGAATGATGATGACGAAGTCCTAAGTGTGGATGTAAATCCTGAGTTTTGCAGTGCATTATCATCTTGAAAACAGCATTTCATGCTTCCCCTTACGTACTACTACTACCGCATCAGCCCTGTAAATGGTTGCACAATTATAGGTGACGAAGAGCGACAGCACAGGACAATCGCTTGGTATTTGCTACGTGCGGAAATGCAGATCGTTTGGCGAATAAACAACAGAGCTGTTGTAAGTGGCAACAGCTACCAGGATCACTAACAGGTATTAACGAGCATGCACAGCTACTCATTCAGTTCCTGTTTTCTTCCACCTCCATACTTTTGTCTTACTCCGAATGAGTAAATTATTAGAGGAAGTGGGGAAATGGCGGAAAAGTGGAATCACGACGTTTTGATGCGATAGCTGCAATATTGTAATATAGAAAGAGGGATGATTTTGGCGACGACGTTGAAGAAGATGAAAATGATTAGAATGATAGTGATAAACTGGTTGCCAAACGAAATGGCGGCAGAAAACTAGAACAACAAGATAAACTGCCCACATTTTCCTAAGATTCTGTAGAAAAATAAGAACAGGTAAATTGCTAAGGACGAGTAATGCTACGCTGACGCTCGCAGTGGTTAGCGCTCCCTCATCTTCAGCAGCAGTTTGTGGTCTATGCAATTTACCTTACTCCTTCTGTTCGCCCTTCCCATTCCCATACATATATTTAATAATAATGAAGATGCACTAATCACTTAAGGTAAAGACAAGGCTTGCTTGATTCAATGAAGGAAAACAGGATGAAGATGATGCTGATGATGCTGCAGTTGTTGTGGGATTAACTATAACAACAACAACAGCACTCCTTATCCGCACTCTCACTGTTTCCCTGACTGTGAGCTCTCCTCATCTAAAAACAAAGTATGGCTTGACCTTAATAGTACTCAACTACAGTGATATGCAGCGTACACTTCGGTGATATAGTATTTTTCTTCGTAGCTTTCTTTTTTGTCTTTCTTCCATTTATCACAAAATATTTGCTCGCTTTATTCATACCACCTTTCACTGCTGTATCTACCAGGCAGCGAAAATCCCAATTTTCCAATAAAATATCAATCCATAAATCTTTCCGTGGCGAACCAATCAACTGCATTGTTAATTTATTCTCAACAAATCAATGGTTTCTTCCGTTGCTAACTACTTCCCTGTATGCTGACGAAAGTACGAAGGAGTTACGAACTCTATAACAAGAACTCTTGATTGTCATGTAGGAAGGCTAAATCATTGTCATAAAAATGCAACTACTACTGTACTGCTTTCAATCGGGAAATTATAAGGGAAAATGAGGTAGACATTGGAAGAATGGACGACAGGCCGAAAAGATTTGCTGTCAAAAAAGTATAATAATATTCAAATGCGAATGGTTTCTTCCTTCATGGAAGGAGGAATGTGAGGCATAGGGAGACAGAGCGAGGGAGATTTTAGCATTTAATTGCAAAGGTTCGTATTCCGGTTCTTAGATTTCGGTCATTCAACCTTGTCATGACTGTTATTGTTGTTGTGGTGGGAGATGAGATGATGATGAGGATCCCATCAAAATCTTTCATCTCCATGCAATGACTCCGTGTTTGACGGCTTGTCGAAGAGCTAGTTGGAAAGATATTTCTGTCTGTCTGACTGTCTGCCTGCCAGCCTGATGATAGAAATGGAAGGGCGGTTGGTCGTCACGGAGAAGACCTCTTCTCAACACAGCTTATCGCTTAGTTTATGCCTATGAAAAACCTATCAAAATCTACAATTGTTCCTATGGCAAAAAAATAGCAGTCAATTCTTTATTGACTCCACGAAGTTACCGTCATTTTTTTTCTCATCTGTTAATAGTTCATTTGTGTGTGTGGTATTTGAGGAGCCCAACCAACTTATAGTCAAATTTGCCAAACCTTTATGCTCTTTCACACACAAAAGCTCGCAAGCAAATATACGTGGAACGTTACACTTCCGTTTAATTCAATTCTTACAAAAGAGCGAGTGAGCCGTGAAGAGCAAATAATTATGTTATCATTTCACACTGAATTCATTTGAAAAACCACACACATCTGCGATATGACAATGTGCCGTATAGACACGACCGTATAATAATTGCCAAGAGTGACTGGGAGCATGAAAGCTCATCCAAGGTTTCCGATCTATTTGCCCAGCTATAACTTTACCTGAAATTATTATCAGATCATTTTTCAATGTTCACTCACTCGCTTTATTGCCGTCCTTTCCTACCATTTTAATTACTAAAGTTTGTAAAATATACAAGACCTTGAAAACAAAGGCCTGCTTGTGCATTATGTGTGTTTTATAAGCCCATATGCCATCCCCGTCATTTTCAATTGTGAACTAATTTATTATTATTCAG
>JAQFYD010001343.1:0-12582 GCA_034694225.1 Bourletiella hortensis
AACATGTGGCAACAAGGTGGGTGGGTGGGCAAAAATATCCCGAAATTGTGATAACATTATTTCTGAACGCTCCCCAAGTGCACTTACATGTCTTTAGTTCCTGCAGCGCGATTTGGTTTGATGGTCGTCTTGTATTAATTATTCTTGTCGTCGGCGTTACTGTAGCTCTGGGCTTGGTTCGGTTTGGCGGCTGTCTCTTCGGCCGATTGTACGGATCTGCAACTACGAATAACATGCACTTGTGAACATTCTTCGCCAGGCGCTGAGCGTGTGCAGTACCTTCTCAGATCACACAACACCAAAAAAAGAATCATTTTCCAAGGGAAGTCCTTAGTTAGGGCGCAATTTTTCAATCATTACGTCTGCATGTCGTGAATGCAACGTTCAGATGACTCCTTGATGCATCCTACTTGCAGGCCAGTATTACAACAATGAAGAGACATCTTTTAGTCTAAATATCTCAGAAATGGGGAGGCGTTGCTACCTAAAATTTTGTGGCGACCATTGTGCTGGAGTCATCTACTAATGTTATTAATTTCAGCAATTCGCGGGACATGTTTACAAGCATCTCTCTTTAGACAGTAAGTGGTCAATCAACCGACTGGGGTTACATTAGTTACTGTTTTCCCAACCATACGGAAAATTGTATAATCATTTTACAGGCAAATTTACCAAGCTAACGGTCATCGGTGGAGAGAAACGAAACCGGTGCTTCTGTAGTTCTTACAGCTAGACGAAATATTCTGTCTTAAACTCGAAAAACGTGAACGAACTCGCAAAGGTACTCACAATTCTTCACTTCCACCGGTGTGGCGCACTCTGTGGAAGCACGCTCACAAATGAAGTACGACTTCTGAGAGCAGTGAAAAAGGTTCCATCGCCACTCTTGGTCATTATGTTCCCGGCCCCAGACTGCCACACATTGATCATTTAATGGGCATTCTTCAGCAAACAAAAGATCCGATATGCTATCATGAGCGTAAGTTTCCTTCAGCAAAGTGTCAGTTGCCTCCCACTGGAAAGTTTCTGGATCTCTTCTATTGCTTCCACTTGTGTAAAAAAATACACCCCCACCACCAATTCTTGCTATGAATTCTTGAATATCTTCATCTTCAACCCGACTTTCAATTGAAAGAAGGTCCGCCCTAAATGTCTTATAGCAGAATTTCCGAGCTTCTAAGAAATTTTCCTGCAAACACCAAGTTCTTCCATAAAATACGACAAAGAACTAGATGCTGCAATCAATCATCTGAAGTAATGAAGACTACCGTGTTCACACTTCAAAGACACTACCCGCAGCGTTGGTCATACATCGTGACATCGACATCGAATCCGGAGTCTAGTGCATAGGCGGAACCCGTTTGAGTTTGGGCCGCCCAGCCCGCCCATTTGCTCAAGAAAATTTTTTAATGGGCTGCCCAGCCCGGCCCGAAAAATTCAGCAGCATATCATGCCCGCCCGTTCAGGCCCAAACAGAAGAATTCATGGAGTCTGCCCGCCCGATGGGTGCCCATTGGGCATGTGGGCACCCGATGGGCTACTGGGCCGCTAACGGGCTTTCGGACTTTTCCAAAATGTAAAGCTACCGGTACAATTACATCCCTTAAATCCATCGTTTGGGTCAACCCTGGAAAACTGTTCCATGTTAGGAAATTATTGAGAATCTGGCTAACCTCGCAGTGCCTTTTAATTAAGCATTATTCATGGCGTTAATCAGTGACTGTTGGCCGCGTGGTGCTAAACAACGACCGGGTCCCTGTATCACCATGTGCGCTTGTTTGAATGATTACAGACTAACTGCTCCCACTCCTCGCCGTAATCCAAAGTCATCTAAAACAAGCAAGTCACTGTCACGCCAAAGTGGGCAAAAAATGGCGGAGCTTCGGTTTCCGTTTGATTTGCCGGGTAATGCAGAATTATCGATGATAACATCTTTGGTGGGCACTTTCGGGCGCCCAAGCCCAAGCACATTGACGATGCTGAAGCCCATGCCCGCCCGGAATGAAACAAACCCTATTTGGGCCGCCCAATTCAGCCCACGACTATTCCTTTCAGCGCCCATGCCCGCCCAATGCCCATCGGGCATGGGCGGGCCTAATATGGGCTCGGGCATCCTCAAATGGGCCACACCTTAGTGCAATCGGAGTCAGCCATTAGCGAATACCGTTTCCACCCAGTGCCCCCGATACTGTCGTTTGTCCCAATGTAGGTTGAAAAATTTAAACCCGACTAACTTCTGAAGCCACTCACCGACCTTGAATGACATTCACAAGATTCTTTAAAACTACACCAATCTTTCGGTAGGCTTTTTCTCAAAATTAATCAACATCTGATGCAGTTCAAAGAAAATTTCAAGATTTAGCACGTAACCTTACGCGGTTTCCGTGCAAGTAAAACCCAATTTGCCAGCTTTGGCAAACTATGTATCCGAAGCTGCTGTACGCAGAGAATACGTCATTCGACAAGGGAAGGACAGGTGAATGTTCGTTTAGGGTTTCTAAGTCAGGTCACTAGAGCACCCCGTGTGACTCTATCCCTTACCGGGAGCGGAGTGACATTTTTTCGCTTCGCTGCTCTACTATAATTCAGGTTTTCATTCCTGTCTGTAATCCACTGCCAAGCTCCACAAACCCCCAAATTTTTGGTTGAAGAACCTAATCGCCTCTAGCATCATCAGTGGTTGATTAGCTAGTCCAAGAACGAAAGAATGAAGTCGAAGTTGTAACCACCGAACCACCATTGACCATATGGACATGATAAGCAAGAGCAAAGAACCAAAGAAAAGTCTAATTTTGATACCTTGAAATGTGGAACTATGTAATATGAGCCATTTGTAAGGTTTGGCCTGACAATTACATTGGCTCTTCCTGGGAGGTAGGACTGCTGGTACCGTGTATCTGAAACAAAGTTGTGCCAACGTTTAACGCAATTGTGGGTTGTGATCATGTTAATCACGGTGCATTAGTAAATAGGGACTTCAAGTCGTAGGAAATAACTGAAACCAGAAAGGCAATCTCTGAAATGACTGCAATTAGCCTCTCCCACTGGATATGAATATGAGGAAAGAGGCAGTAATAACTCACAAGTTTCGGCCGCAACTGAGAAGCCTGCCAGAATAACAGCGATGTAAACGAATTTCATACGATTTACGTGTGAACTACCGTTTATTTTTCCCTGCAATAAGAGATCAATGTGAGGCCCACAGACAATAAATAGAACCTCATACAATGGTACATACCATTTGAGATGTCATGGCAGGCTTCGATAAATGTGTTGGACTTTCTATGTAAAAGCTTACGCCTGGGTAGATTAACTATCTTCAAAATGCTCCGATTTTATTGGCACCTAATGGCACTAGGTATTACCTGTGACAAAAACAAAATTTTTTAAAAAATAGTAGACGATTCATTGCTTGATATTTGAGCTTCAAACATGGTATCTTGTACGTGTTGCTGATGCTGTCAACCATTTTCGACACCGATTCCCATAAACTACCCATCTACAAATTTCATTGCCAATTTCAATACCCACTACACTGCACTTTCAGGTACCTAAAAGATCTCGATCAATTCCGATTGTCGATTCCAATTCGATATCGATCCCCAGCCCTGGGCAAAAGCCTTGGAAAAATTGAAATCGCTTTTGAAAACAACATGAGCTTGAGGCACACGCTTCGCATTCCATTTCCTATTCGAATTTCTTGAAGAAACCGGAATTGGAGCTCAAAAATGAAGACTATGAAAATTCAGCTAATTTCACGAACAATTAACTGATTGTCTAGATAGCGTTATTTTAGGCCATTTCATTCTTAATTCAAATAGGAGCGAATGACTGAAGATTTAATGAGGGCAGCAACGAAGGGACTAACTTTGTCACATTAAACAGAGCACAGTGGCGAAGGCAAGTAGCTCGGACCGGCACCCGAGGTGAGGTAGAAATGCACGCTACACTTTTGGCGCCAGAACGCCCTCACTGGAAATATTTTTAGTCCCATCGGACGCCACTTCATAAAGCAAGGTACCGGGAAGTGCCCAAAATTCTCAAGCCCGCAACCCCCAGTGGAGCCCATGGGATAGTATAGGAACAGGGTCAGGCGACAATGACACAGTCACCGCGAATTTGCTTTGCTAAAGTGTTTTAGATCTATGTCCACTGGCATTGTTGTGTTATAAAATGAAATTTACTTCATACATCCGACATTTAAACTCTGTAAACTCACTGTAAAATGTCGATCTTATGCTTGGCCCTAGAAAGAGGTTCTGCTAAACCGAGTACACTTAGTTTCGTTAAATTCTTCGAAATTAATAATTTAAGTAAGATTCCGGCTTTAAAATTGAATGCATTCCTGTTTGAATAGCAAGTTTGATTCAGCAGTGTCAGATACCACTACAATGGTCGAACGGCTCGAGAAGCAATTGCCGACTTTATGACATAAACGAGATAGCTGCCAGCCTATGCGACATCCGACTGCTGAGTTCCGATTACGTCAAAGATTTTAATTGTTAACAGAATCAAAGCAGGTCCGATGATCAGGTGCTCACAGGGAAGCGTACAAGTCCACGCGGTCTCCAAAAATTCAGCTGACTATCTCCTCATTCGAAGCACAAGGCGTATTTGTTGACAATTAAATTCTGTCACAGTCTATTAACAGCTGTCGTATTTTTGCACTATTGAAGAGTGCAAATGCTTGTTTCACTAGACATTAAAAATAGATTACAGACGTCAACACTTGTCGAATACTAAGCTGTACTGTTTAGCTAAGAATACTTTGACTTGCTGGACATGAGGCTGCTGAGGTCTACCGCACCGTTTCACTATGTTTGGCCACACAATTACGTCTCCGTATGCTGCATGAAATTCATGGGTACAGCTTTTAAAACCAAACATTTCCCCCCAGTACCCTATTTTGTAAACTGAAGGCTGCTTGGGCATGTCGCGCGTGAAGTGAGAAACTACAACACATTTGCTGATAAAGCTTTGCTTCCAGTTGGGATTTAAATCATGTGTATATACTTCATACTTAGGCCGAGTCCGTACACGGCTATCGCGCGACAGCTTCGTAAGTCCCAAGCTCTTGAGAAGAGTGGCGCAGCTCACCTATAATGACCCAATGCAATGGCGCAGGTCTTCTACCAGTAGGCAGTGTTTCAAGCGACTTTCCTCTATAACACCGGAACTTAGTGGACCACTTATTTCGCGCTGCTGAGAAAAGATACATTGATAGCATTGTTTTGCTGTGGGAGGGATTTTGTTGGTACCTGAAAGCATTTCCGTAATAAATCAGGAACTGCTAATGGCGAAGTCATTCCAGATAAAAATTTCAATTTGAAGACCTCAGCACGATGTCATCACGACCAGCTTGTCTTTTTGGCACCTGGCTTTACCCTATTGAAAGGTCATTTAACGGAGATATTGGATGCCTTAGGCAACACTTGAAAATTTCATGCTATATTTCGAAGATGCTTGGCGACAGAAACATGACTGAGCGCTGGGGCGCCGGGCAGTATGTAAACCAGCACTGGCAGGTTCAGTGTATAAAAACCACAGGACCGACAGCTCCACTCCATGAACGCAGAATTAAACGTTCTTAGCTGCGTAGTTAAAATTTATTAATACCTTTGTGCTTGTCTTCTGGCTTGCGAATAGACTGCGTAGGCTACGGTTACAGCAAAATTTTATGCTAGTTCTCATGTTTTTCGGTAAAATTGTCGTGATGACGGCCGCTACGATTCTGGCTGTGTCGTAAAGCTTAATTATTTTATTTATTTATTTCTTAATTTTTTTTTATTTATTCATCCTCTGTGCATTCGGGGTCGGCCCCCATGGCACAATGTAAATTTACAGAGTAGTTTTGCATGTAGATACAGGTATTATTCAGTGACGAATTAGAATGCAATGGGCACCCAACGAGGGTGGATAAGTTAAGTCAAGTGTGATAAAGTATTTAAATGAAGTTTGCATAATTTGTTATAAGGTATATAAGTGGCACACGCAGGTAACCACATGATAAGTGTTTCACAGTAGTTAGTTAGTTACATATGGAATACAGTGGACTGGGAGAAATGACGACGTAGCAAGGATTTTGGATTGGTTAGGGCTGGTTGTGAAATTTTTGTGAAATTTTTTGTATGGGAGCAGGATTACGCACAGGGGTTTGGCGGGGAACATTTGGAGTGAAGCCTCGAGTAATGTTTAGTGAATGTACAGTTTGGGAGCAGATGTTTCACCTAGGGAGAAATTGGTTGTGGGAAGGAGAAGTTACAGTTGTGGAGAAATTATTTCTCATAACTAATTTCTCCACAAGGAAATTGGAGAGATATGATTCAGTGAAGGATTTCCAGATTAAGGCAGATGATAGGGTAGGGGTTCGAGCTATTATTCCATAGGTAACTCCTGGTCATAGTCTCCCGGGTACGGTCTGTCGTCCGCGTGCGCCTCCAAAAAGTCCTTAGCTTCAGTGGGGTTGAAACGTGTTCCGTCCAGTTCTACGTAGAAGTCGATCCTTTTGACTTGTTTGTTGTTGGATTTTGCCCCTCTGGTCAGTCGTCCCAGGATTCGCCGTTTCAGCGGGTAGATCGGCTCTGGCGGAGGTGGGGCACTCGGGCACTTTGCGGAACAGGATGGAGTCGCGATCGCTTTTGAGATTGAAAGACATTTTCACTGGTCTGCTTGAGGATTTTTTCTGCTTCTCGCGGCCAATTCTAGTGGGAAGGTCAAGCGGGACGTTTGCTTTGCCGTAGTGAGTGTTGAGGATTTCGGAGATTTTCTTTTTTAGGGCGGATCTTGTTTCTTCTGGTTCTTCTTGTACACCGTGCATTATGAGGTTGTTAGACCTAGCGTGTATTTTGGTCAGCTCCAGTTTGTGTTCAAGGGCTATGATGTTTTTTCTTGTTTTTCGATTTTCTCCATTGCTGTTGCAACTTGTTTTGCTTGTTCCGCAACCTGGGTGACAAGGGATGCAACCACGGCATGTAACTGCATTGCTTGGCCTGCCATTTCGCCGCAACAGTTGCTTGCTTTAGTCATGAGATTCATAAATTTCTTAACTTCTTCATCCTGTATTTTCAGCATCTCCTCCCTCAGCTTTCTGGAGAATTTTTCGTTGATTTTGGTCATTTCCTCCGTCTGGGATTTCAGATATTTTTTCAGTTGGGCCTCCGTGATAGGCATTTTAGGAAAGTTGCTTAGGCCGCTGGTAGAAGTTGCTGTGGGAGAACTTGTCGAGTAGAAGCCGATCGAGGAATACTTGTCCGAGGAGAAGTTGACAAAGGGGATTTCCGAGGAGAACTTGCATCCGTTTTTTAACTTGAAGGTGTCTTGAATTCAGGATAGAAAAGAAGGGGATTAGTAAGCGTTCGGCAGAGGGTAGAGTTGGTGGTAAAGTTTAGGTCATGTAAATAGTTTTTAGAGTAACTTGCCTTAGCGGCCGCCTGGACAGAACTCCGGCCTTTGATTTCCAAAAGAGATTTGACAACTGAATGTCCTGTTCTGCCCAGGCACCAGCTTCCACAGCCAGTCGTTTTCATGCTTCACGGGATGATAGAGTAACTTCCAGTTTTGAGAGGGGTGATCCGAATTACTTTTGGATGATTTTGATCAAAACCGTGATTTTACTGAGATTGATACACAACGATACACAAAGGAAAGAGCGGTTCAATATACTCTTGGAGTGCATGATCACTATGGACAAAATATATGAGTGTACTTATGTGCTTGCTTATGTTTTGTACACTTGTGGATGTTAGCCGTGCAGAGTTAGATATGCAGATTAACTGATAAGGGAGCTTGTTGCAGGCACGTCCGCACTCGTCGGTGGTCATACGAGCACTCGTAAAGCTTAATTAGCTTTCAGTACGATGCATCCGCGTCATCGTTCTCAGATACTGGACATTTTAATGTACAAGCCGTTCACTGTCCAGAACTTTTCGGAATGTTGTTTGGAGCCTACTTGCCGAGACTTGTTGTTGCCTTCGTGAAGACCAGAATCGAGCTTTGCTAGTAATTGCTCGAAAGTACTGCATTTGAGACAACTGTCTGCTAGGTCAGCTAAATCTGCCGACGTCTGAAAACTTAAGTTGTTGTAGTTCACAGGTAGGCACCACTAAGTACTATGCATTTGCGTTGTTGTGTCTGCTTTAGACTGTTGACGAAGCTAGCTGCTGGAAATGTGCTGCTGCATGCAAGATTTTCCCGATTAAAGCATAGTACGAGAAAATCAGTTTATTCACTTTTCAAATAACAACCATAAAGTTCACTACAGTTTTCATTTCAAGAATTATTGCCTTTTGCTGTCTTGTAAACTTAACGTGTAAACAATATCATTTGCCCTGAAGTGAAGGCCGATGGTCAGTGGCTGCTTCATGGTACAAGAATTTTGAGGCACACATTGTATGTCATATAGAGGATAATTGAACAAGGTGGGGCGGCTTCCTATCTGCGGGTGTTGCGCTCGTACCCCACACGCAGGCAACGGCCATTACCTGAACCACCCTGACAGTCACATTTTTCGCACAAAAATCGGAAAGTCGTATCCGGGCTTTGCACTTCGTATGTTAAGCTCCGTCCCAATCCTAGCTTAACGGTTACTATATTTCCAGCATTGAAGGTAACGTTTCTCTTCGTAGAGAACATGTTCGATGGAAGCCACCCGATATGCGACCCATTAGCGTTGTTTCCAAGAAATATTCCACCCGTGATGAACGTGGTGTTCGTGTCATTCTTCAAGGCGTCTTTCAAAATGTCGGACACGTACTGTTCCTCCTGAAGGGTTTCAATTGCAACCAAGTCACCGAAGTTCTGTTCAACGCAATACCTTCGCGCAATTTCTGCATTTGCCTAAAATAGAGCCAAAGGTTTTGCTGAATTCGGAGCCTTTTTGTGGAAATTGAATTCTTCTGAAAAGCGTAGCAACCCTAGTATGAAAACAGTTCCTCTGTCCCTACTGCCTTGTTAATGCTTACCGTACACGTTGATAACCTGTAGCACGTTGGATCAGGAGGCCTTCCTTCCTCTAGTCTGGTTTCTTCGTCTGTAAGTCTCAAATTGGTTTAAATTAGAGCACCACTTGCTCGTAAATGACGAAAGTTCACCGTTATCTTTCTACGCAAAGGCCTTAGTTATTAGGAAATGCGTCTTCAACATCTTCTCCAACAGATCATGTACGGATTTTAGCAGTTAATGTAGCTTGCAAGTTAATATTCTAAGCTACTTATTAATTTATCTTTAGTAGACTTTTGCAGCGGGTTAACATCGTCGCAGGACTGGTCGCTGGCTGAGCTAAGGATGGGCGAGACTCACCGCGATAAAATACCGCGTGACTACCCGGCCATAGGACGGCCAAAATGCTTTCATTTGAGTAGCGCATGAAAGAAGATGTACTGTCTTGGTCTATTTCGATGCTCAACCTTACGCAGTCTACTTTATTTCCTGGAACCAGTGGACAGTCGTGAATTACTTCTAGTGTCCCAGCGCACGTGAATGACAGTGATTCATGGCTCATGAGAATATTTGTTGGTGTCTGCAGCTTGCCTGACAATCGAAAACTCACAAGGTCCTCTATCTCTGAATTCCTTGCCACCACCCTCGTAACTTTTGTTCACTCTTGAGGAGCTAGGTAGGAGTCTGTCAGAGAGCAGTTGACTGCTGCGAGGTTCCCTATCGTATCAATGAACCTTGCTGCTGTGTAGCAATTCGCGAAAGCAAAATTTACAACTAGTGATCGACGCAGCTCTGGGCCGTGCCAGTGAAAAGAACTCTTGTGTGGCTCTAGGAAGTTAAATCGTGCGACCACTGTTTCGAAACTGTCTTAGGGTATAACAGCTATAACCTTTCCAAAATGCACAGTTGGAGAAATTAAGAAGTTCGATTGGGTGTCTTCCATACCTTGTGGCTGTGCGAAGTTGTTTGAATCCTGCATTTCGGTTGATCTTGACGATCTGGCTTTGTTATCGAAAGGAACGGAGCAAGTAGGTGGCTTCTGCTGACAAACGAAGTAACCCATTGTTTCGGGGTACTTAAGCGCATACTTGATGGAATTCACTTTCCTCTCGATACCAATAGATATAAGGTCGGAGTCTGGTACTTGGCGTTTAAATCGCGTAAATTCCTCTGGAACCAGCGTTCCACTGCTCTCCCATGTCCACCTGTTCCTTTCGCCAGAAATTATGTCCGTAAAATATGTCCTTTTAGAATATGTTATTGTAGCAGTGAGATCCTTTATCAATTGCTTTTGAAAATTTGAGTTTATCATGACCAATTGTCCCACGTATGCATTACAAAACTTTTTTGCTTCTGCCCTCGTGACCTGCAATCGATACAACGCAAGAAGATTTTACTGAAACAATAATTCCACGTTCAAACATGGTAGAAGATATTCCAACGAATAGGAGCCCTGCACCAAATACAGCCATTGTATATTATAGAGGAAACATGTGAGGCAGATGATTTCACGCATGATACGAAGATTTGAAGTAATTTAAAACGTCTCGAACGTTCGTGAATTGAAGTGTAATTTATGATCAGGCAGCCCTCACCCCGGAATGGCCTGTTTCAAGTAATCAATAAGCCTGTCTGGTCTCGTGTCCACGAAGAGCTCTTCGTTATATTCCATACACCTGCAATTGGCCTGCATATCTCCTACGAAAATCAATGATGACTTAAACGGGTTGCCATTCCCCTTTGTGGCATTCAAACAAACTAAAATCTCAAGGGAGCTTTATGTAGCTAAAATTTTAAAGTTCGGAAGTCTTATACGTAGGGGCGAATAAGTGACCGACTCGCAATTTAACAGTTTTATTGGGAGACGAGGGCATGTATATTACGATACTTGCGAGTAGTCCAGATGAGACGTAGCTGGACGCTGATTGCTTTTGATGCTTAGAGCCGAGAGTCTTACCGCACAGTCCGAGACCAGATAGCAAAACGGTGTGGGCGCACTATCTTCCAGGTTTGGATACAGTGCCCCCTTTGGGAATCCGATTGAAACTGAAGAAAGATAAAACTTTTTAGTGCAAACTGTCCTTTATGTGACTACTCTGGCGCTTTCACAAGTTCACAGAGAACTTCCATAAAATCCAAACTTTAATCAACCATAGTGATGGAATCCCATGCAGCACCGTATGTGAAGGTGTTTCTCTTATTTAGCTGTTGTTATATCTGACTGGGTGTTAAAAGGAATCACTGGATCATAAGAACAAATAAAACTTGTACGCTGTATTTTATAAAAAAAATCAGTCAGATTTAATAATAATTGAAGGAAAGAAACAAGATCTATAAACCGTCTTGGAGGTCAAAAGATTGGAGGTCAAAAGAATTCCCAACAAACACATCGAGGGAATCGGTTCTACAGTCTAGAGCGTTTGTAACAAAAACAGTTTGAGTTGGTTATAAAAAAAGGTGGGGGATAAGGGGAGATTCTTGTGTCCCTTACTGATAGCTTAAATGTTGGATCTTATGAAAGTGTTCTGCGTGGACAGAGCTTTAATAGCCACTCTTATTGAGGATAAACCGATGACGTATTTATTACGTACCATCTCCGTTCATCCCGTTTAAAGTAACTGCAAAGAAAAGCCAATCAGTAGATTTATTTTTGCTCAGCCAGCGTAATACGTCAGTAAACTATTCAGTGTCACTCGCTGACCTTTGAAGTAAGTTGTCCCAACGCTAGCGGACCTACAGAACCCTGGAAGAAATAGAATCATTTTTAACAGCTGCTACTGTGTTCCAATTCCACTCCCATAGCGAAAAATCTAACCTGAACTTGGAATGCACTTCCCTCCAGCATTATATATATACAGGGTCCCACGAAACACCTTTCGCCCCCACTGGAGCCTAAACCTCTCGACCGATTTTTATGTGCAGTAGCTTGTTCTAAAGGACCTTTTCTGGCAGATCTTTGAAGAGTTTAAATTTACAAAATTACGGCACCAAGCATTTGATAGGTGCATGAGCGAGTGGCTGAAACAGTGTGACCAAATCGCTTCATTTTTTCCTGAAAAATGTCGAGAAGCACTCTTTTGGAGTGAAAATCAGTAAAAATGTTACGTTTTGAAGGGCTGAGCTTCATTTTTAGCTAAAATCAATCTTTTTGCGACAAAAATGGCGGAAATCTAACGCCGTTTCAGCCAATCGCTCGTGTACCTAGCAAATTCTTGGTGCGGTAATTTTGTTAATTTTTGACCGATTTTGAAAATTTAAAATCTGAAAGGATCTTTCAGAAAATTCCCATTTAGAACAAGCTACTGAACATAAAAATTGGTCCAGAGGTTTAGGCTCCAGTGGGGGCGAAAGGTGTTTCGTGGGACCCTGTATATATATACATAATGCCAACATCATATATATATATATATATAGATATTGGGGGTGTTATACATGGTAAGCACGAAATCATTTCCCACTTGAAGTTAAAGTGACCACATTAGCGCCAAAATTGTGGTCAGCCTCCACAGGACACATTATTTTATATATAATGTATGTATATATAATGTACATATATATAATGTATATATATACAGGGTGTCCCAGAGTGAGGTTTACAACTTTGAAGTCAAATAACTTCTGCATGCATGGACCGATTTTGACAAA
>JAQFYD010001344.1:0-12577 GCA_034694225.1 Bourletiella hortensis
GCAATAAGAATGTTGGAAACGGCACAGCTAAGGATTTCCTCTGTCAATTCTGGCATAAATTTTACGCATTTCGGTAATGAAGGAGTACCCAATGCTCCATTACAGAAAGCCCCGACCTTCACATTCGTGTTTGCTTTAGACATTGGTGTCCGCAACTCCGAACCAAGGCAGGATTTCACTCACCTTTAAATACTAACAACGTTGTCGAACTTCTGCATTGAAGGCTTTTGATAAGCCAAGATGTATACGGAGTAGTCACGAATAGAAATCTAAATGAACTTGAAAGACGCCAAGGTTGATGCACGGTGTTATAAAACAAACACAATAAAACATTTTATAGTCCTTGCCCTCCGAAATACGTAACCTTTCGCCCTGTCTTTCATAGTCGCCAAAAGCTATGAAACAGTCTTATGCTACTAAATTTAGCGGACTCAGATCTGAACGATATGCAGAGTAGATGAACATGCTTATGCCTGCGGTTCAAACCCTAACTTTAGTAGGTTGACTATGACATGAAGTGAATATTTATAATATTATTATGAAATCCATGAATTATCACGCTTCTTAAGATCAAGACGGAAATGATGATCATAACTAAAAGTAGTGGAATGGATGTATCGACATGTATTCAATCACCATTCCAACTACACGCAGCGCCAATAGCTCTAAAATTTTGATCAACAAATCCATCTTCAAACATGCAGTGATGTCTCTCAATGCATCTTATGGCTCCCATCAGGAGTACTCATCTGCCTCGTGCATCTCCCGTGAGACCATTGGAGAAATATTCGGCAGTTATCCTATACCTCCCGCAAGGCCAAAAAATTGTTTATACTGTATACTAATGGAATTTGGCAGTCAATTTTTGAGGTTTTACGAGGTGATAAGGAGAAGGGAACAATCTTTTACGGGCATGGACCACCAGATTACCACCAAATGAACTTGCTCAACGGAGGCACATAAGCTCGTAAATTTTGGTGATAAAAACAATGTGGGAGGGGATCGGTCTTCCTGGGCCCGAAATGAGCTTTCTGTAAAGATTCTAATGCGGAGCCTTGCGGGTACAGACCTTAGCAGTACTAAGACGTCTGAACGTCAATCCGGTATCATTTTCCCTTCTCCCCGTATCTCAGGTTTAGTTCAGGCCTGTACGCGGAATCCGGCCGTCCAGCAATGTTATGTTTGGCTCTAAAAAGACCAGCTGGTAAGAAAGTGTAATCAAACTAAACTGTGAAGGAAGCTGTTGACAACTTTTTTAACAGTAAGGAGCGAATTCTGCACAGAGCTGAAAGAAATCTGGTTGACAGCGGCATTTAAGTGTTTCTCACACTTAGCAGCCTGACGGTTGCTCTTCTTAATCTGCATTCATTCGAATGCTTTGAGAGGTTTGGAAGGAGGAGCTGAATTAAGTAGCCCCTATCTCCGGCCTCACTTAAAAGATCACTTAATTCAATCAAGAATCGTGTCTGCTTCTCGCCACGACTGCTTTGGATTGATTTGTAGAGGATTATTGTGTCACAAAATGTCAGCTACGTAATTGTGCAAATTACACTCCGTAGAAGAAAACTGTCTCCAGTCCTTGCCAATAACAGTTGCCACTGCTTCGGTTTACCTAGTTCCCCGTCCCTCTAAATAGCGTCTGTCCATCGAATTATTGCAAATGTGCATGGTGATTCTTCGCGATTTGTTTGTGTAAACGCAAACTCGTGGTGACGAGTGAGTAACTGTAAGTTCAGAGCACAAGTCTGGTCGGCCATGTATGTGCCTGCAATGTCTTTAGGATGTGAACAACGAATGTGTGAGGAATCAGTATGTACCACCAATTACAGCTAGGACAGTTAAATAATTGCCATAATATCTGCATAATCGTCTGCAAAACAAAAACAGAATGACAGCTGTGGATGAAAGGAAGAAGTCAAAATCATCTCCTGTTAGTGGATGGTAAGCTTAATTCCTTTGTGGATTCATATGTTTTATCACAATAATTTCACACGTAAAGTCTTACTTTATGCAGTTCAAGTGAAAAAGCTGTTCCATGGGGCGAACTTACACGAGAGGAAAAGAATTTGTATATTGCCATTGGTACTTTAATATTCATTGCAGCCGCATTAGCTGTCGCTGTAGCCATTTACGGTGTGCCAAAGTGTAAGCAAAAATACATATAAGCTGATACTGTCAGCGTCAGCCACCTCCCAAATTTAAGTTTTAATGCAACTAAACTTTGTAGTAATGCGGAAAAATGTTTGCCTCTCGGATAAATGTGTCCGCGCTGCGGGTCAGATTTTACAAGCTCTGGATGAGTCAACTGATCCTTGCAAGGACTTCTACCAGTTCACTTGTGGAAAATGGATCCGCAATAATCCCGTTCCTGATACCCAAGGAAGCTGGAATCAGTTTGATGTGTTGGAGGCTCGATTAAACAGAATTATACGGGAAATTCTTGAGCGAGAGAATAATTTAGAACGAGATCTTCGACCTGTTATGGTTGCACGGGACATGTATCAGACCTGTATGGACGAAGGTAATGATTTAAGCCGGAAAAGTAACACGACGGGTCTTTTAGTAATTATTATTCTTTTACATTAAGAGTATGACGAGGACCTTGAAGATCTTCGGAAGCTAGTTAGCGAGCAGCTGGACGGCATCACTAATGCTACCAACATTGGCAAAATTTTAGGACGTTTGAGCCGCATTCGCACAGAATTTTGGCGAAATGGATTTCTCATTCATGTTTACGTAGATCTTGATTTAGCTGATCCCAGCCGTCACACTGTGTTTGTAAGTTTGCAAGCATAGTTAAGTTTGTCCCACATTGCCGTAGCTAACAGGCATTGGATTTGTGTTGTAGATTGACACACCAAGTTTGTGGCTATCCCAGCCATATTTCTTAGAAAACTCGACCGATTTCATAAATGCATACTCTGAGTTGATTGCTCAAGTATGGGAGCTCGTTTATCCTTCACAGAATGGGACGAAGGTGGCAGCCGATATGATACAGTTTTCAGCGGAACTGGCCAATGTAAGATTTTTTCAGAATTTTGCCACAATTTCAACCAGAAATGTAATAATGCAAATGATTATCTCAATTTCCCCATACAGAACATTTTAAAGCAGGAGGATCGCCGGAACAAAACAGCTGTATACAAGACAATGAAGTTGAGAGACCTGGCCAACATTACGCGAGAGGCTTCAGTAATACACATGTGTTTGAACTGTAACAATATTTCAATTGGGTGGTATGATAAGTGAACAATGGATGTCTCCCTATGATCTAACAGATACTGAATTGGAACGACGTGATGGACGAAGTGTTTCAATCAGTTCCGGAATTGATCGCAAACGTGACTTGCTGGGACGATTTGCACGTTGTAGTAGCAGACGTGAATTACTTTGCTCAGTTGGGCAAGATTATAAAGAACGCTGGAACTGAAACTATTCGTAAATCTCAATGCTAATGAATATGGTATGTTTTTACAATTCGGCGCGCTCAATAATATGTTTGCGTTTTCGCTTTAGATTCTCACCTAAAATGGGGCCTGCTGTTCGAGTATGCATCAGAGGCCAGTGCAGCAGCACGCCAGATATTCTTCCAGTATACACAGAAAACCAAAGGGACCAGATATCCTCTTCCAAGGTCAGTTTTTACACCCGGCTTGTCTTCTGTTTTACAAACGATTTACAAACTGATTCTGTTTATTTATTGAGGTGGAAATACTGCACGCAGTGGATAACCGCAAGCTTAGGACAAGCCGTGTCTTACCATTATGCCTTAGAACAGTTTGACGATGCCTCTAAAGCTCAGGTAATTTGCAAAAGTATTTAAAGGACAGCCAAGGTCAGGAATTATAACTTTGCGGTGGATTATATCAACGTTATTGCAGGTTGAGGAGATGTTTAACGACATGAAGACAGCATTTGAAGAACTTTTGAGAGAAACTGAATGGATGGAAAACGCAACGCGTATTCGCGCAGAGGATAAACTAAAAATGATACGTCCATACATAGCGTACCCCAACTACCTTAAGAGTAACGTGTCAATCATTCTTGATTACTACAAAAATGTATGTTTTTATTGGTTCCTTGATATATTCGTAAGCTTATTGTTGGAACATACAAAATTTATCGTCCAGTCTTTTCTGTAGCTGAGGATAGCAGAGCCTGTGAGCCATTTGAGAAACTTTGTAGCCCTTTCGAATTTTAGTACGGGGAAATTTACTGAAGATATTTTAAAACCCAGGGACTACGAAAGGTTATTGGTTATTTCTGATTATGAATAATATGCTTTGATTCCACGTATTTAAAATGTGTAAAATCATATCACAGATGGAAGGAACATGCAGCGGTAGTGAATGCATTCTACTACTCCAGTGATAACGCCATTTGTAAGTTTCTCAATGGTTAAAGCCTATTGTCGCACTGATACTCACCAACTGTCTTTTATTTAGATCTTCCGGCAGGAATTCTTCAGCTACCATTTTATGGCCACCCTATACAGTAAGACCTAGTATAGCATGTAGTCAAGTCGCCACAGTTAGTGAGTAGAACGCCCTCTATGTTAATTGGGTGATGGGAAAAAATTTATTTTTAGGGCATTAAATTATGGAGGAATCGGTTGGGTCATTGGGCACGAAATAACACATGGATTTGATGATGAAGGTATGGAAGTTGAGAAAAGGCAAATTGGTTTCATAAATCTTGCAGGAATAAGCCATGTTTTTTAATGAATTTTACTATGTAGGCCGACAGAAAGACGGCAATGGGAAGCTGGTGAATTGGTGGGATGATGCTACACTTGAACGATTCATGCAAAGAGCCTCTTGCTTCGTCAGTCAGTACGATCATTACTTCGTCAGCGAGGTCAACGTATCAGTAAGTGCACTACCAAGAGAAGGAAACGAAGTTAGACGTGCTTTAAAGTAATTTTTATGTATTCGGGGCAGATCAACGGAGTAAATACCCAAGGAGAAAATATTGCTGACAATGGAGCAATGCATCAAGCGTTCCGTGCGTATGCTTCTTACAAAGAAAGGCACGGGGAGGAGCAATGGCTTCCTGGGCTAAAATATTCACCTGACCAGCTTTTCTTCATTGCGTACGGGCAGTTCTGGTGTAAAACGACGACAAAAGAGAGCCTTTACGATCAAATTATGACAGACGCACATGCTCCAGAACAGTTCAGGGTTAACGGGGTCTTACGGAATTTCGAAACATTTGCGAAAACATGGGGCTGTCCTGCTCCAGAAAACACGTGCAGAATATGGTAACAGCAATCATCATAGTGTAGATGATTTGAAGCAAGGTCTGTAAGTAATTCTGTGCTGTGGGTGTAAAGCTCATGTAATTTATTTAGCGAGGCGTATGTGAACATTTTTTATCGATCTTGGTGTTGTAAAAGCATGATACAAATACGGCTCAGTCGTTGCAGGATGAAGTTTATGGTCGTTCATGCCATTTCACAGTAGTTTTTCTGTAACTATGGTCACCGTATTAAAAATACAATATCAATATGTCGTTCATGCTGTGATGCAACTTTTGCACAAAAAGTAGGTTCGCCTTCTAATTTCATCACTGCGATAGAAACACCACGTATTACATTGAATAACCCCTGAAATGACTATGCCTCAAATGAACGCAGTGAACTTAAAAGGGTTGCCCCTTTCACGCGGGAGCTGCGCTGCGAAGAGAATGAAAAGAATTTAATATTTTCAGAGCCCCCACGGCCCCGAAAAGAGACCTATGTCAATGGGTCCTCGTTCTGTGTACTCAAGGTAGACTCGGTTTTTCATTTTCTTGTACCGATAGACCGTAACCTATTCTTAAAGGCGGTTCATGACATTGAAATAACAAAAAAAGTCTCAGGTTCTTTAAGCTCTTTAGCACCTTGGAAAGAGACAGCTGGTAATACAACAAAGTCACACTATTTACACTTTCGCACGTGCTTATACACCTATAGCTGCTGGTGCGTAAACATTTAGAAAGTGTGCGAACTTGACTTTTTCTGTATTTTGCAATTCCCTGACCATTCCATGAGAACTGAGTCACCAGTGACGGACTAAAAATCATTCCGAGCATTCCTGTCCAGCATCAACCCATATAGCGTCTGAGGATTCATGGAAGCTTTAGGTTAGAATGGTAGCAAAGCGTGCCATGATTTACAATCCGTATTCAGGGGTTCTGTGGGGTATTCTGTGTGTATCGTTTCAGCAAATTGTACTTGCCTGGCCTAACGTGGATTACACGAAGGCTCTAAGAAGGGCTCTAAAGCCATGGGAACATTGTCTTTTCTACACTGTTGACTACGCAAGAATATTAGACCACAGAAGTTTATCTTTACCAATTTTTCTCGAAACTGCCCGAGGGTGCAAAAGTATATCGGACTGTCTGGTTGAAAAACGAAGGTCACCAAGGTTAATGACCCTGAGTTTAAGAAATGTCAAGTGCTACCTTCTGTTAGTTTCTGCTGACGACGACGTGTTGGAGAAGCTAGAAACGGGTGGTGAGGCCTATCCGCCGCTGGCTAAAACTATACAGCAAAATGTTTACCCCCAGTACATCATAATACTTAGTCCGCAGGAATCATTTGTTTATGAACCAGACAAGTACACGAGTAAGCTTGTAACCATTGGATCATTCGGAGTACTTTCGAGCCTGCCACCGGTTTTCATTTTCCTGTACTCAAGCTTAACCTCTGCAAACTCGTATCCAAACGATTCGGACGGCATAGGACAGCTTAAGTATGGATACTTCTTTTGTTGGTATTGTGAGGCAGGGCCAAATCAGTTCTTTGATTTCGATTGTCCAGTTGATTCCGACTGCACTGAGCTCATGCTCGAAACGTATTTCCTTGCTATTGGAGGAGGTAAAAATGTCAAGTGGGGATTCGTGGACACGAATGATGTGGACAGCATACCTCCATTCAAGAAAACAACCTTCTGCGTCTTTCCATCTCATTCCAGCACATCATGTGTCCATGACCTGAGTGAGCTTGCAGTGGTGAATTTCCTATTGGATCCCTTAAATTCTACCGTACTACTGTATCCAGTTGAATGGGAAGTCAATTACATTCAACTTGAATACTTTCCAACAGTGCATACATTAATGGATAGGCAAAATCCTGGCCACTGCTACTTTTACAAGACAGGATTCACTTCAGAGCATCGCTTTATAACGGCTGACGGGGTGCAGTCTGATAACACGTCGTTGGACGTGTACGTGAAGCCGTTCAAAGCTTCCCTATGGTATGCTCTTCTCTGCATGTCGGTTATTCTCGCAATCCTTTGGACTGCGGCTGAACGGCCTCCACTCCGAAGGCCGACTGGAAGTGACCTCCTATGGAATATCGTGCGGGTCATCACACTACAGCAAGAGGGGCCGGCGCCAGTGCCCGAGAAATTGCCGCTGCTAATTACAGACCCATTTCGTATAGTACTCGTTGCCTTAATGCTGATCAGTACAATTGTGTCCAACGCATACCGAGGTTTTGTTGGCTGCAATCAACTTCTGACAACAAAGAACAGTACCAGGTGGCGCACTCTGCAAGAGCTTGATGACTTCTCTCTTTACTTTGCATTCCAATCTCCTGCCTGTCATGTTTTGAATAACGGAGTGATCAACATATCCTCGAAAGTATTTTGCAAATTTGTTTCGTACGCAGTTAATGAGACCTTAGCCGAGCCATGCATAGCAGCGAAAGAAATGAGACTTTTTGTGCACAGCAAGATGATTTCTGAACGGATTACCCCGGTTGAGAATCGCTCAACTACTGAACCTGACGAGTACTACTGGAATGCTTCTATAGTAGGCAATTACCTCGACCATTACTTCTCGGCATTAGAGAGTATGCAGCAAAGGCTTAAGTTCTTTTGCATTGACGATATTGACAAAGTCATCCAACAAAAGTTAAGCCAAAAAAAGACGGCATTGGTAACGACGGTGTCGAACTCCATGTTTCGCTGGGAGCGATTCCAAAATGCTATGGGAAAGAATCAGAAACTAAAGTTTGCTCACAACTTCGACGTGGATGACGATGCATTCAGATGGCCCGCAGGATACTACATCAGTGACGGACTCGACAGAGCACATAACGGCTTAGTTCATGATCGAATGCGCGTGCTGCTTAGTGGAGGGCCCTATAGCCTGTGGGAGAAATGGATGAAAATGAGAAAGGAGCGAGCTTTGGCAGCACAAATGGAAGAAAACAAGGTCCACTTCATGCCAATTTCATTTCGCACATCCGATGTACATTTAGTATTTGTTTTGTTCCTATTCTTACTTGGAGTGTGCGTCATTGTATTTTTGTCTCAATTTATTCTGTATCATCTTATGAAGAAGATTAGGCGTGAGTATCTGTTGAAATTTGCCGTTTCTAAAATGGTCAAGGCGGACATGCGGCATGGATTGTTACTTTCAAATTCCAATAAGGACGTGATATCATCTATTCAAGACAAAAGGTTGAGTTTCTTGGAACATTCGGTACTCGAAAGACATAGTCATCCAGCACAGAAATGGCTGTACTTACACGAAAACTTTCATCGCAAATCACCGCGACTGATAAGCCTGGACTAGTGGACCTCGGTAACAAATGTACATTTAGTTCACATGTAGCAGGCGGCAAGACGGTTTCCGCCAACATGGACTTCCAAATAATACATACTGGGACCTAAGTCCAGCTGTAGTTATGCGTGGGACGCTTCTTTCATCACTTTACGTAATTACCATCTCTTGGGGAGTTAATATGATTGATTGAGGTAGCGTCGTGGGCTGTCAGCAACAGTGGTACACATTGTAAGAAATGGATGATTAAATTGTAAACTCAGGACACCTTTGCAACGCTGCGTTGCCGCATTGCGCTGGAAACGTTTTTTGCAACTGCGGTTTGAAGCGATTACAGAAACACTCAGGATTAAAAAATTAAGTTAGTTTACTGTTTGCGTGTTACCTTTTTCCGAGACGTCCCTCCTGAATTCGGCGATTCCACAAAAAGAACGCGAGCACTGCTCGCATGAGCATCAAAATTAACTGATTAACTCATTTCATTTTTTTCACGGCGAGCTCTCGTTGGCCACTAAATTACCCGGACGTCACAAAAACTTACAAAATTAGCCCGCACAAAAAATTCTTCTGTTTTTGCACAATTACAAATCCATTACACTTACGCAACCTGCAGTAGCTCAAAGATGAGCCAAACAACGAACCCAGATTGTATACCTGATGAAATTGAAAATTGTGGTATGCCTGAGTCCTTGACTCCAGAGCAAAAAGATGATTCTGTTCCTTGTACATCTCCAAACTGCGAGAAGATTGGTATTGATGTCGACGAGCAGGTTGTAAGCTACGGATCAGGTCCAGCTGAGTTCCTATCAACATTTTTAATGCTCCCTCTGCTGGTAAGTTGCTAAAGTACTTCGCGGCAATCATTGTGTGGTGCATATCTGTATGTGAGTTTACTTCATTCATGCAATCACACTACTTTTGTAGGTTCGAGAAAATATTTATTTTTTCCTGAGCCAAAAGGACGTTTTGAGGATGCGGTTGGTCTGCAGTCGAATTCAAGAGGAAGTTGACAGTTTCTGTGAATTCACTGTTACATTCCGGAAACCTCTAACTCGTATGTTCACTCCGATACCCTTCGCACATTTGAAGTTTCTCACAGTGGACAATTGCAACGAGGACCTTCCCTGGTACTATGATCATCACATGAGCCCGGATGCGGAAGATTCTGATCCCAACGCCCGAAGCTTTGAAGGCTCCATTGCCGCAGTGAAGTTGATGTCAGTGTCACAAGCAACTCTGCAACGTTTAGCTTACTGCCGAACTATTAAAGGAGCCATTATAGCTACGGATGTATTTGAACGGAAAATACCACGACTACATTGGGTCAATCTTACCTACTTGCGCCTTCATTTTTACATTGTGAGATTTGTAGGATCAAGAGAGCTTGAAATGCTTGAGAACTTTGATTCTCTCTGTAGTCAAACGTTCCCAAATCTCAACTCCCTGAAAATTTGTCTCCGACGGTCGTACTTAAATCCCCAGTCCAGCTTCTCCATCCGAGCATTACGGTTCATGGCAAAACATTGGAGAACCTTACGTGAAATGAACATTGAAATGGAAGCAGAAAAGTGTGACCTATATCCTCAAACAATCGCTTCTGAATTCAGTGCAGAAGAGTTGGAGAATCTGTGGAAAGTACAACTTAACTCTTTGAAAATCGACGCGACTGAGTTGCTATGCCGAAAATGCCGGATCTGGCAAGATTTTATAAATCAGCAGAGGTCATTGGATTCACTGAAGGTGTCAATTTACTCTGCTCAAGGCCATCCTAATTTCTTTTACCCAGTCAGAAGGAATCCGAATAGAGACAGTATGAAAACAGTATCAATAGGACTTTGGGGGCTACACAGTCGTTATCCAATTGATTTCCAAAAGCTCACTGCTGGTGTTCCCATAATCTATAACATTCGATTCTTCCGTTCACCATCAACTGCCAATGACTCTTCTGATGGTCCTGAACTGCTCAATATAAACTACATTCCGCACAGCCTCGTTTCACTTACTCTCAAAGGCTTTGTTATAGCAGCGGATGACGTAGACGTTCTGCTGGATTGCACGCCTAACTTGACACATTTGACACTAAAGAATGCTGGAAGTACGGCCGCAACAGGGGCTCAAGTTCGTCATATTCCCCTGCTTCAGCATCATCCAAATCTTGCGACTGCATGTGTAGACTTTGTCAATCCCGTCAGTTGCACAGATCAATCTTTCGGAATTTTCATTAGAGAGCTAGAACGAGGTCGTCTGGAGTATAAGGTCACCAGCTCCAGAGATGGATTCCACACTTTCCTCTTTATTGATCGCCTAAGGACGGCATTGCTGCTTCGGAAAAAATGCAAATTTCATGATGACGAGGTTCTACCAGGGTTGGATTACCCAACAGGATTCATCAACAGGTTTGACAACTGGAAGATAAGAAGTTAAATTCTGCTTATTAGGTCACAGACGGACGTATGCTTCAATTTCTACGAACACACGTGCAGCTCAAATCATTGAGGAAATTCAAATGTAAAGGATAGGCCGATCAATTGATCTAAATTGGCTGAATAAATTCTCCGGATTCTGCATTAGAATAAGATGGCAAAGCGTGGGAAAGCTCCTGCTACGGACTTTGTCCCTCAACCGAGGGGCCCGTTTAAGAGCATAAGGGCATAATTATGTTAAATTTCATGTCAAACGTTTCATTCTTAAGTGTGTATGCCTCTGGTTTATTTTCGAACTGCGGAAGCAAGAAGGTTAATGTTGTAACCTTGCGAGATTGACCATGTGCCTTAATTTGTATTGAACTCCACGGTGAGAGTGTGTTCCAGCCCGACCCAAGGCTAAGAGTCCGCGACTTAAGGGAGACTGAGCTCTTATTATTGTGAGCTTGTCCACCATTCACAAAATAAAGGTGACGACAGAGCACAGGCCAGTCACTGGCATACACATGGGACTAACTCAGGAAACGCTACTGTGTAACACCCAAGGATTAGGCTTCTGTTCAAGTGAAAGTGAACTTATGGCCTGGAGACGAAACCTAACCTTCATCTTTGTCTTTGTCTTTTACAGAGGCAACTTTCGGTTAAAATATTCACTATTTTAGCATTCATGTAAGTTTCCGTCTCTGCTAGAATTCATGGGATAGACTTTTGCTGACACAGGAATGCATTCGTCCTTTCCAGCGTTCTTATTCCATCTTTATCTCAATAATAATTATAAGGACTCGCGAGATGTTCCGCACGTACGATAAAGGAAGACCTTCAGGCCATAGACAGAAAAATTTTCCTTCAGCTTTGATGTCGTAACAATAACGAAAAAGTTACACAAAAAGTGCTCGTAATCTATCAAGGCAGATTTTATTGAAGTCTTTCTCCGTTTGATCCAAGTTGATGAGCAAAAACCTGAATCAAAATGATGACGGGGCCATCGGCACGTTTGCCACGTTTGCTATCCATGAGTTATTAGATATGAGCTCAATTTGAAACAATAAACAATAAGTAAACTTGCAATTTTAATTACTGTGTATTTGCTTCGATGGCCAGGCCCATAATGTTCTTACGTATGCGCATCATATTCAAGTTCCTGAATGCAGTTTATGGTCCAAAAGAACCTCCTGTTCTTGGGCTCTTAATTACTAAAGCTGTGAAACGCTGAGTTGTTACAGTTGATCTGTGAGGGAAAACATGTTAGTGCTTTTAACAAAGAACATGGATGCGAACAATAAATATTCCACGCGAAACCTTGGATTAAAACAATGGTAACGTTTTGGCGTTCGAAAGATAGGATTCTGATAATAAACTCAATAAAATTGTTATCTTCAACCGTTGCCCTGCATGCAGTTTGAGAAGGACACGCACCATCTTTCACGAACAAGAGTGTTCAAGATCCACAGGATGAGTATACGACGATAACATCAACAACATTATTACTTTATTGCTCTCTTTTGCCTCAAAACTCCCAAAAGGACTATAGAAAAGGTACTTACTCATTCACGATCTACTTAAGTGTGGCAGGAAATACTGATGACGGGGAAATCTACGTG
>JAQFYD010001345.1:0-12563 GCA_034694225.1 Bourletiella hortensis
AATCTTTTTGATCGAGCAACAACAGAAATTAAAAAACAGCTACACTTTAGTGCAGTATGAAGCACATCAGGACCTATGCCACGTGTGAGACAGAACTTGACACGGTAACAGTGGCTCTGTAATAGCTAACAAAATTATTATGTCCTGCCCAGTAAATCGTAGAAGGGAATGGTCCCTCCAGTTTACTAATACAAAAAATTATCGACCTCAACTAGCAACGAATCTTCCGAAAACAAGTTCTGTCGGGATAAAACATGAGGCAGACGTAAAGAAGAGGTAATTATTACAGGTTAACTATCAAGTGACTCAAAAGAAGCGATATTAGCCCGTTGGCAAGTAGTAGAACTTCATGATCCTCTACACTTTGATGCGTACTATCCTTGTAGTTAACTTTCGTGCTGCATAGCGTATAAAAATATGCCTCCTTCTTCTAAACACCGGGTTGACTCAAGTATGCTTCTCTTCGGTACCCAGACAAGTTTCCCTCCACACGAAAATACCAGGCATTCTTCCGAAACAAGGTTCTTCTCCTAGGACTTAGCAGACGTGATGTCGGATCGAGTAACAAAGTCCGTTGTCATTACCTCGAAACTGATGATTTGAATACTATCTTAACGCTATCTCCTTAAACTAATTCGCTTACATGTAGTTTTAAAAATCCTATACGTATGCAAGTTATAATTAATACTCTTCTTGTAGCTCTAATCAAATAGGGAAAGGAGATCATCAGAAACGGACAAAGGAGTAGAGTTTAAGTTTGAGTTGTTTCCGCCATTACTACTGTCTCCACTGGATGGGGGAGTAGCCAGCCCTGACGGCTCCAGGTACGAAAGCAACTCTATAGGATCCACTCCACTATCAGGTAAAAGCTGCACAATTAAAAAAAGTTAGGTTACGTAACTATACAATCACACATAGTCCTTATTAAATCTTTAGGAGAGTAGTTGCAACTTACGTTCAGTCCTTCTTGTCCCGAACCTTCGCCATTTATCACAGCTTCAGGGTCGAAATTCAAATCAGAAGGTAAATCAGTGTCTGGAATGACGCTTGAACTATTACAGCTATTTGTATTGTTAGTAGGTCCGCCCGCTTTGGACGAGTTGTTACCATCTTGATTTGAACTATTGGGATTATTAGAGTGGTTTCCGACAGAGGGTGGAGGAACACTTGGAGGACCATTTCCGCCCAATGGAGTATGAGCTGCACCAGGGGTATGGGGTGTGTGCGGTGTGTGAGGTGTATGAGGAGTGTGCGGCATTCCCGACATGTTGCCCGACGGTGTCCCTGCCGCATTGTTGTTATTGTTTGTACTTGAGTTGGTATTAGATGCACTTGTCCCACTCGAGCTGCTGCCTCCATTATTATTGTTACCACTCCCTGAATTTGAATTCCCGGATAGACCCATCTGATGATGCATAACATGAATTTTTTCAATCAGCTCGTTCATTACTACCTATTACCTATTTACTAATAAATATGTCTCTGAGAACCTGGCTTACCTGCTCATTAATAGTTTTTTCAATGGCATTAAGTGGATCTAGAGAATTGACAGACTCCGTCAGCTGAGACAAAGGACCATAGTCGCTTCCAAAGTCGTAGGAGGAATTAGATCGAGAGCTATTTCCATTTCCATTCCCAGATGAATTCCCATTTCCATAGTTATTCATCATGGAACCACTGGCTATGCCTAAAGGATGATAGGATTAGCAGACATTAGAAATCATATCCTCTAATTTCCTATTTCCCGAACACCTGAGCTGGCAAGATAACATTCTACTTTAAAACTTACTGTTCATATCTGGTGGGCCGAAGGGTGACATGACCATCCCGGAGTCCCAGGATCCAACTGGTGGCAATGGCAGGTTCATATTACCAGGACTGACGGCCTTCATACGGTTGGCACCACTGCATGAACCCGCTTCGTCCGGTTCCGACTGTATTAAGTAAGTAATCATGAGAAAATTCCGCAGATCCCGCAAAAGCATTACATTGTACGTTTCAAGTTACCCCCACGCTAGATAATTGTTAAGACACAGACATAAGATACGGCAAACGAGTGGAAGCTTACCTTAAAACCAGGCACATTCTTTGTAGGTCTCCAATTGGCTGCCGAGTCTAGAGTGACTTCGTCAGCTTCACTCGTGTGACCCAGAGAATTCAGGATACTCCACATGTACTGATCTACTTCCAGGCCTTCCAACTGTGCTGGTTTACTGGAATAAGACGTAGGGAAACCATCAAGTCAATATTTCAGGTCTAGCCACACGAACGAGGAGCTGACTTGATCAAGCTCTTCTCCAATGTGCTCTCTCAGTTTTACTACTATATTACAACTTTACCATATAGTTACACAAAGGGTTTCCAAACGTTCACTTACTTGCAAACAGGACATCTCCAGGCTCCCCGCTCGCAGTTCAGTTGAAGATATGACTCGAGATCGAAGCACTGAACGTGTTTACAGTCATGACCCCTCGCTGGTAGCGTGATTCTTTTGTACGTTATGGGACATTTTAGCGAGACCTGAAATCAGAGCAATCATTGCATAAAAATGCCACACACATATTTAGACAGGGGAGTCATAGGGAGCTAAAAATGGACAAAAAACTATTCTTGCTCCCGACATGTAGGAATTTAGCAGCCTATACAGCTAGAGGCTGAGAAAAAGGAGGCTGATTTCCCCAGCATCAGGATTTTTGCGGAACACAGCTGACAGATATATTCACTCTTTGCTCTCATAAAGCATGTGGTAACCACTTGTATTTCATCCCCAAGAATTATCTCATCCTTTCAAAGAATCATCTTTCTGTTACCTTTCTAGAATTTTTTGGACGGATGCCGCAGATACGTCTACTAGTCTACAACAGCTATCCAACTATAGCAGTGAATCATCATCATCCCAATAGACAGGCCACGAGCGAGCGAAAAACTTGTTCTGCTCTCTCTCTATCTCTTTACCCGTCCTGAACCATACTCTCTCTCTCTCTCTCTCTCTCTTCGGCAAGAAATCGATGCGATGGTAGAAAGAACCCAGATGCTCCATTCTACCACTCCTACCCTTAACTCTCACTGCAATATAGGATAAGGTATAAGAAGCTTACACTCCGCCACACACACTCGCACACTTGCATTATATACAAATACAAACACACGCAAGAACTTTCACGCAGACAAACAGAGTCAAAACCTATACTTACTCGGGTTGGTGGTGTTACTAGTAATATTCTTTTCCATTTCATTCTCTCAATCTCTTTCCTCCTTCCTCCTCTCTCTTTTCCCTATATATCTTTCACGCTCCTGCTCGACAACACTTGCAGTTTTCACAAAACGACCAGCTAGCAAGTAGAAGTAGTATACTGCTAGTAGGAAGACTGACGCATCCTGCAGGAGCTTCACATTTCTCTCTTTCTCTCTCTCCTTCTCTTCATCTCAAACCCTAGGAGCTACAGTAGAAACAAGCTCCCTCGCAACATTCGAAGAAACTTGGGAAAAGATCTTGGAAGACGAGTTTAGCCAAACCATACTGTGACAAGTTGAACTCCCTACCAAAAGATTTTCTCTGACTGCTTTTAAAAGACAGTAGGATGCCTATGCTATCTCTCCCGTTACAAGCGTAGTAATATATATTTAACTTGTCTATATGGTAATATAATAAAGTTTACTACTAAAGTAACGATTTATCCACTTTCACGAAAACAATTCCTTGATTTCTTCCACATACGCACACGTGCACGAGCACCACTGCCATCCTTTCTCTAACGACTAAAAGGATTATTGTGAAAAAGTGGGAACTTTTACCGCATGTTTTCTCGCTTATTGCCGCCTCCAGCGTCTCATTTTAGAGAAAGGCAGAATGACGTTACCCACAATCTATACTCCGTAATCGTCTGCTTTCAATGCTCTTTGACCTTTATCATTTTGGTTCGGGAAATTTATGTAAGCGTAATACAAGTTTTGACTTGAACTACTCAAGGAGAAAAAATGGCCCCTTCAATCGAAAGGGCAATGAGCATTTACAATTCACCGCTAGTACGATCATCTGTCGCTCAGCTGCAACCCTTAAAACTTCCACAATTGCAACTGCTTTGACAACTGAACATAGGTGAAGTCAAAACGGAGTTCCATAGGATACTACTATGGAGCTTATAGCATAGATTTTGGCTCAACTTCTATAACAGCTGACCTATGGACACGCACATACGCCGCACACGTCTACTTGAATTACAACTATGTGGTACCATATAATAATTCGTCATTACAGTTCCTTCGCCCCCCCCCCACCCCTCGTGCTTCCTCACACAGACTTTCTTTCATGCTTTCACCGCTGGATCTTTATATCAAATCTCTGTGGCTGCTGCTATGCGAAGACGCGGAATAATTTCGAGTCAAAAAAATCTGGAAAGCCATAGGACTGGGGAAGTAAAACATGAGGAAGATAAACTGACACATACCTTGATAGCTGTTTGTTCAACACCATCTCCATCTGAAATGGTACCACTGGTGCTAAAGTTACGTTTTATTTTCGTGATGCAGTGCTCGGCGGGAAGAAGACGTTTCCGAAGAAGACCTTGTAGTACCGAGCGAACGCTGGGCCGGTGAACCAGTTGGAGAACGAAAAGATGAGACTGAAAACGACAACAGAATGATGACAACTTCGTACGCAAGGACAGCAAATGGTGAACTAGGTTTCAGTACTTACACAGCAACAAGCTGACACGGTGATTTGTAACGTGTTGCGACTAGGCAAACAAATGTCTTTGAGGTACAGTGGTTTATGAGATGCTTTATTTTCCCCCCGATCTATTGTTAAAGGAATCGCGTTAACGGACACTTGCACACTGGCTGGCCAGTTTGTGTTCATTTGTCGGTCTTCGTGATGGAAACACTTTAACTGAAGTTCCAGATCAGACCTGTAAAAATAAGATTGTTTTACTGAGGTTACTCCCATAGACAGCTGCGACTACTGAAACTATGTTGAGTGTGACACGTTCAAGTACCTCCACATGAGTGTCTGGTGAACGGTAGGCTTCAGATGGAAAACATGATTGCTAACCGCCAAGTTATGCTCTAGTCTGAATGGAGCAAGAATTGTTCCATCTCTCACGGCAAATGTGAGCCTTAATTCATCATCTGGGAATGGCAGCATAATATAATGATTAGAGTTACAGGTTACAGTACTTAAGTTTTCAGCTAAGCGAAGGACACGGAAAAAACTTACTCAGATTAGTATTGTTTATCACAGGTTTTGTGTCCCCATTAGGACTCATATAAGGAGGAATAGAGGAGGCCGGTGTCAAGGGCGGCGTGGGGTTTCCGGGGATTGGGCTATGCTGGAAGGAGTGTACTGGACGTCCTCCAGCAGGAACGATAGCACCGTTATTTCCTCCACCTTTACTACCTGCAGGACCTCCTGAGGAACTGCTGTCTGTAAATGATGCGGGAGGAGGTCCATTTGAATGAGGGTATGGATGACTTGACTGCTGGTGCTGCTGACCGAAGGAATTGGAGTTACTGCTATGACTTGGTGGCACTGGGTTATGACTTGGCGGTACTGAGTTATGACTGGCTGACATAGAGCTGTGGCCAGACGGCATAGGACCATTGGGTATATGATGTTGACTCATACTTTGATGCTGCTGCAACTGGGAATTCATATGGGACTGTTGGTGTTGGTGTTGCTGCTGCTGTTGCTGTGAAGGTGGATGGTGATTATGGTGAGGGTTCATGGGCACTTGATTCATCATGGAATTGTTCATCATACCGCTCATATTCCCCATGTTATTCATACCACTCATACTGTTCATGTGCACGTTCATACCACTCATGTTATTTGGATTCGGTGGGCTGTTCACCATAGCAGGGTGACTACTGTGATTAAGCATATTAGGAGTTGTCATGTTGCTCTGAGAGTAATACTGTCCATTCGTGACTGAGTAAGGTGGGACCCCGCTCCCTTGCGACTGGTGGTGGTGTTGAGGATGTCTCATTCCTGAGGGTCGCATGCCATAGGGCATTCCTTGGCCAGGAACAGGTGAAGGGTAATGACCAGAATAATTTGGTCGCGTCGGGCCAGGTGAACCATACTGTCCCGTGCCATACTGTGCATTAAAATCCATACATCAGCAAGCCAGTCACAAGTAAAGTCATTTCTAACATTAAATGCCTTATTTGTACGACCATTAAGTTACCCACAAAACATTCAGAAGACAACAAACTAACTTATTTCTCATTTTATCCTCCCAAACATCCACCAAAAAACTTACCGGTGCACAGGCAGCGCCATTATAAGAAGCTGGGTTCATTTGGCCATTAGGTGTCATGGGCGGTAAAGGACCATTGGGAGGACCAGGGTACCCTGATTGTGCTGGATTATGGCTTCCACCACGTTTTTGACTCATATGAGTGGCAGGGTTAGGATAAGGTGTGCTTCTGTTACTGGAGTTTCCGCTTGATCTCCCGTAACTACCAGGCGTAGGCCCAGGCTATTGAAAAGTAAACGGTATCCCCAATTATACACCTCACTCTTTATGCCGCGCTTATCTAAATTACATCTTGACAGTCAAAAAGACACTACATACCCCCATCTTCGGATTATTCATGGCGTTCATCATCCCCATGTTCATCCCGTTACTATTGTTCATCATACTATTCATTCGTTGCTGATTACTGTTGTACTGCATCACATACTGATTTGGCATCGAGTTCATCTGTAAAAAGTTATTATTATGTTTTATGTAATCCCTCACACACTCGCAGAAAAAATACAAACAGAAAAGGAAAACAAGAAACTGTCAGCCGCTCCTAAGGAGCTCTTGCTTAAAGACAGGTAGGAAAAACATGTTTAAAACTCACCTGGCCATACTGGTTCATTTCTTGCCGTTCCTGAAGAGCCACTACACTAGCAGTTGCGGTAGCCGTTGCCGTCGCTGTAGCTGCCACCATTGCCGCCGTACTTAGGTTATTGGAATTGGAATAATTGTTAGGATCTTGACTATTCCCCGCCCCGTACCTTTTAAAGTCATAGTTATACATGCTTTCACTTATTTCCATCAACCCGTAGTCATAATCATTGTTGTTCAAATTATTACCAATTAATCTTACATATACCCACCACCAACATATCTATCTTTCACCTGATCAAATTCTGAATAGAAGTTCTTCTACTACTTACCTTTGAGGGTAGGAACCCATGTTGGAGGAACCGTGCTGCTGCTGACCATATGACCCTTTCATGTAATTAGGTGGAGGACCACCTCCTCCAGACATGTTCCCTTGACCCATATGATTCCCCGTTGTTGCTCCCACACCGGCACTTCCACCTCCACCACCAGGATACGCCGAATGTGGTCCAGATTGAGACGTGGAACTCATACCCCAAACTGTGGTAACTACAGCCAACTGAGGATTCTGCATGGACTGTCCTCCACCAACTCCCATGCTCCCAGGGCCTCCATTGGACCCCCAGTCAGGGAAACATGAACTGCTGAAATTAAATAAATCAAAATCCATTATCAACTTGTTTCTTCGGCGTAACGGACGTCGTCGTCGTCGGGGTGTACAAATTATACGGCCTTCGCAGATCTATCTACACACTATGTTTCACTTTCAATTAACGATCATCCACAAGGACTTTCGTCTACTATGTCCACAACTATTGCTCAAACACTTATTCCATTTCCAGTCGTTACAAATACTAAATGACCTTAAATCACGGCCACTACCAAAATTCACTGGAGCAGGCCGAATCCTGACATGCCGCACCTCCTTGGCTTGAACCAGAACCAGAGGCCAAGGAGGTGTTACTGGTCAAAATTACCACCTTGTCGCGCGCTCAATGCTTCCATTTCGTGCGTGCACGCAATTGTCAATGCTCCATAAATATACTTGCTACTAATTTCGATATAAAATCCCTTATGCAGTCATCATCAACATCAAAACTTAATTAAGTTAACGATCAAAAGGAAATGGGACATTGGGAGGGAGGAGAGCTAGTTTTTAATGGTACGTAAGCAGGGATTAAATTGAAAATCAGAGCACCACAACATTGTTAAGTACTTGTTAACTGAAAAAGTGGACACTCATTCGAGCATTCGGGGCTACATGCAATAGAATTTCTTCAGCTAAGAGATTTCTTCATAGCTCCTTTGGTCATGTTCAGTTCATTATTTATTTGAGAGGTCTTTGACAGAGTTCATTGAAACGTTGGAAAAATGCGCTAAAAACGTCTTCTTTTGAGGATTCTCCCTAACTGACAAGTAAGTTGTTGTGAGTGAAGGAAGTATACATATATACACACAAAGAACGGAAGGATAAGGATGATCACGGTAGCTCTGGCAGCATATAATGCTGCTGTTGCGATGAACAAGATGATGATAATCATGATCATCACCATGGATGGAAAGGACAGGATATACAGGAGGATAATTGCGGTTTATCCTGGCGTGAAATGATTTGTCGAGAGGAGAACCACCGGCAACTCTCTGCATGAATTCTGCACAAATAAGAGAATGACCATAGTCTGTCCCTTTTTATCGCTTTAACATTTCAACAAGTATTAAAATACTTTCTTCCTTCAAGTTTCCATCCACTTGGCTTAGTTCTTCTTGTTCCTTCAAGGGAAAATATGCAGAGTAATAGAGTGTAATATGTAGAAGAAGATGAAAAAGAGCATGTCTTGGTATGTAACATGGTATATAATAAACATTTCGTCTCCCCATCATATTTTTTCTTCCCACCTCACTCTATAGTTACATTTCCATGCAAGTCAAATAAATTATTTCTACTCTCTTCTTCTTCGTCTTCTTCACTCACTGAATGTTATACAAAGCCGTTAAAGACATGAGAGTCGTCACTATTTGCTATTAGTGCAATAAAAAAGAAATAGAAGACGAAGAAGAGGCGAACAGCTCATAATTTTTTGCAAGGTTACACACTTAACTTTACAGACAACACAAGTGGATGGAATTGATCCCATCATCATCATCATCGTATCAGCAAAGCAAAAGAATCGTGAACGACGAAAGGAGCGGACACCTGTGCGAAAATTTTCTGTAAGGCTTTAATCCCTATAGATAATTTTTTTCCTAGTCAACTATAGTAGCAACAGACTGAGAAAGACAGCAGAGAGAGGGAGAGAGAGAAACTAAATATGTTGTTGGGGTTGGACCAGATGAATTTACTGCTAAACGGTCCACATAAAAAACACTTGTTGTACATTCACAATTTTTTTATTTCTTCTTTTTCTCCTTTTGACGGAGGAGCGTATCAAATTTTAAGAGTTGCTGAACTGCTGCTGTTGCTACTGCTTCATGAACATGAACTTATAGGTGAGCAATGACTCTCAAGTTATATACTGCCTATGATATGTCAGTCATTGTCACAGGTGCGTAGTTTATATTGTTGTAGTTTGTTACTACTACAGACTGACGTTAGTTGTATATATTTATCACATCAAGAAGTGAGCAAGAAGAAAAAGAAACCCTGCTTCTCTTCACTATTATTCCTATTCATATCATCCGAGAAAATCTTTTCCAATTTTTAAATCTTTCAGCAACAGTAATCAAAGTTATGTTGTGTTGTGAGGACAGGGCAAGTACATAAATTTAGATGCGAATGCATCTCCTTGTGGTATTTTTTTTTCTAGCACCCACAGCTCCTCACAATAGTAAACAGTTAGATGCACTTGATGATAATAATAGCAACAGCAGCCAAGAAATAATGCCATACATAGCATTTCTAAATACAATCTGCTTGAGCCTAAACTTCTGATGATGATGAAGATGATGATGACACAATGCTCATCATGAACAAGAAGAGCGTCTATTCAGATGACAAAAACATACATAGAATTCATTAACTTGCCTTTAACATCATGAGTATTCCTAACAAAAAGAACATTGGCATATGTCAAATACATAATAATAATTTATCCCTGAAAAATAAGGATAGACCTTGCACAAATTCTATACCGGTAACAATTATTACTACTAGTAGAATCCATGGCCTTCCATAAACTTCTGCCACTAATCCAACTAATCTACAAGGGACTACTCCTCCTCTTCATCCTCTTTGCAATCATCGTCAACATCATCATCATGTATATACATCTGAATAAGTTGGTCCAGGGTCAATGGAAGGAGAGGTTAGGGGGGTGGATGGATAAGTTATGCGTGAGATATAAATATTATTATTAACTTTCCCATATTCCTGTATATCTTTTTTTCCAACTGAATAATAATAATATGATAAAACAATATTCATTCTGTTGTCTTCGCTATATAACTACTATGCACTGCACAGAGCTACCTCCACAGAATTAATTTTTCCAGTCTACTCACATATTACATATACACACACACATTAAAAGGCTTGCCCAAGGTGATATTTTGCTCTTGCGTATAGCCAGGAAAAGAAGTCAATGGCACTTTACGTACATTTTCTATTTTCTCAACAACACAACAGCTTCATCATCCCAACCATTTTCTTTGGTCATTTTTTAAATGACATATAAGCTTCGAACATATAGTATAATATGCATGAGTTACTGCACATACGACCAAACGCTCATTCAGCCCATTTCAGGCAGATTCTTTTGTACACCACAGAATAATCATCATCATTATTATGTATTACAACTACATGACTAAATTCTACAAAATGTAAGATTTTCAAATTAAGCACAACACCACATTCCTCTCATGATGTGGTTTACGCCAATTATTGGGTATACAGTGCAAGATATATAGTTTAAACCAGGGCAAATAAACCAGTAAAGTATGACATGCTACTACTACAGTGCGGCGAGAAAGACTGTACTAAAGTTTTACAAAATAGCTAAATGATCCTTGCTGCTACACCTTTGAGCACAAAAAAATGAAGCAAAAGCTTGCTTAGAACACCTCCACATAATATACATATTTAACATACATGAGTATTGCACACGTAGGTTTATTTGTAAAAGCATAACAAAACTGAATGCATATTATTATGCTTATCAACACTCAAGTCCTTTCAACCTCTCTCAGTCACAAATAGTATTATACATTTAGGGGAGAATATTTTCATCGTCAGTTCAGGTGTTTAACCATACCTATATAAATACCTCGTCTTTTCTTCTCAGATATTACTCTTTCTTGTACTCCATGTAAATGGCTTTATAGAATTTTGTTACTTAGAAGGTGTATACGTCTGGCTGAGTTTCATACATGTGTGTGTATGTTGCCGTATTTCCGGTAGTGGTGGCACAACCCCGGGCTCTGCTTTTATTATAATACAAGTCTTACAAAGTTGATGGCCGGGACCCTGCCCACACTTTCATATTTCAATCATTCCATATCTGATCTTTCCTCGCAAAATCATAAAGACCCAAGCATATACGCACACGCAAACATTTTGTACACACCTGAAGGAGTGAAACTTTACACTTATGGCTTAGCTCTGTGTACCCCCTACACATTTACATTATTGCCATTACTATTGTTCACGTGATTTCAAAAACATTTAGCTGCATACAGACTCTATTATACGTCACTTCAACAATACTGATCCACTTATAAACACTATAAGAATAATAAGTCAATATTATTACTGAATAATTTAAAAATCTATATATCCATTCCCTCCGTCGGTACACACACAAATAAATGGATGTCCACAGGGGCAGTAGGAGCAATAAAGTTGTCAAACCTTGTGTAATCCTTATTTGTTTCTAAAATTTTACAAAATAAAGAGCTCATTTAAGTGGTAATTAGTCCTCAAATAGCAGAACTGACCTCCATAATAATACACTCCTCCCTGCATGATATCTCCTTATCAATTTATATATGCATGAGTGTATTTACTTACGTATATTCAGAAGGATTTTAATTACCCTTCATATCATATTCTTCTGTAACTTCCTACACACCAACTTCTGGAAGAAACGTGAGTCTTTTCTGCACTGATTGAGAAAATCATGTTTAAAGGAGGAGTGTGTACAGGGCTAACTCGCATGTTTAATGAGGCATACAAGAGCATGAAATAAGATGATGATGACGACAGAGTTAATGCATCCATGAACTTTGAAGAGCTTCTAAATAAAATTACATTTTTCAAAACAAAAAACAAACGAACGAGGAGAGTACATGTCAAAACAAATTTGTATTGCTCAAGAACACAAGTTCAACTTGTTCGGACACTTTAGAGACGAAGAAGATTCAACCAGAAAAAGCAGAGAAGAGACAGGATGAGCAACAACAACGACGGAAAGACTGAAAAAAACTGTCAGTCACACAGGCATCAGGAGACAGACGAAAGTGTGAATATGTTAGACTCCTCTGTAATAACAATAATAATAATAATATAATCCTCTTATATCATTACAAACTCTGACGAATTCATTCCTACTATAATAATCATATATAAAAGTATAAGGAAGTGAGGACGAGACTGATTTTCAAACTTATTCAAGCATCATCATCATCATCACCATCGTGCTAATTTATATGCACACATCCTTGTTTACAAGGAGCTTGAGTACATATACACATTTAAAAAAATCTTATGATAACAACAACTTACTGTAGTTC
>JAQFYD010001346.1:0-12561 GCA_034694225.1 Bourletiella hortensis
AGTGTCGAAGCCGACACTGCACTGATCACACTTAAAAGCCGATTCATCCAAGTCCAAGTCCAAAGTAACAACTTCTACAGGCGCCGCGTGAGCACCCTGAAAGTCAAACAATTTTAAAAATCTGGTATCGCCTTCGCAATCACTATATACTTGGTTGCATAGCTCCACTAACCTTAATATGCGAAGTAAGCGCATTCTGATTTCGACACTCCGTTCCGAATTTTTCATACTGACATGAGAATCGGGCAATAGAAGCCACGTTTCTTTTAGGTCTGCCGCTCCCACGTTGAGCGAGATGTGATAATTCTGGAGCAAATCTAACATGTCTATGGTACTTTTTGCAGTGGAGAGCCAAGTCTTCTTTAGATGAAAAAATACAGGTGCAATGTTCACAAGGTTTACCAGATGGTTTATGTGATCGCTGGAATTGATGCATCATACATTAGCTAAGTTGCTTGTATAAAAGATAAATAAAAGCTTGAATTTTGCTGCAGCTTACGTTTTTGTGAGCGCATAGAGTAGAGTACATTCCATAGGACCTTCCACACAAGTTGCAGACAAATTCGCGTTCGCCTTCTGACTTCTTGGATGAACACTTCTGCTGTGGTGCCTTCTGTTTCTTGCCTCTGTTTCCGCTGCTGCCACTGACTGAAACCTGTGGCTCCTCTTCGGAATCGACCACCTCCTCTTCTGAATCGGATATCTCCCGATATTTTATCCTCTTATTTGTACTCCTTTGTGGTCTGTAACATTTTGTACTCGGAGTGAAAGCTGCTGTCACAGCTTTCCTTTCTGGACGGCCACGAGCTTTCGCTGCTCCATGTACCTTGCCTCTCGGACTTGCCTTTTCTCCTCGTCCACGACGACCACGAAGCCGGGCCTCCTGGATTTTCTTCCAGAGGTTAAAGTGGAAAGACTTGAGGTGCACTCTGAGACAGTGCCTCCGGCGGAAAGTGTGTCCGCAATCTTGAGAAGGACACACACGCCTGTCCTCGTGCATTGACTCGAAATGCCCCATTGCACTTTGATGGCTGTTGAATTGGTCCCCGCAGACGTTACATTGAAATTTTTCATGTGATACTGCCAAAAATTCAACAGATTCATTATCAATGCACATGCACCATGCAAACGTAATTCAGTAAAACTACTTTACAGCACGAGCATTTTACTACAGCCAGTCCGTGCCGCACATTACTTGTTAATCAATCATAAGTGCATCCACCTTCCTTTTCCACCTCTGCAACCGTCGTGCATAATTAATAATCAATTTCAACGGTGTTCATCGGGAGGACAAGAACCGCGTTACATTCCAGGTCCGAAGTCAAAAACACAAGCAAGAAAGTAAAATTTTCAGATGAACAAGTTAAGCCGAATGAGAGACGACAAACTTACCTTTTTTAATTTTTGCCATTTTATAAATCGGTGCACTTTCAAAAAAATACAAATTTTAATTTAATTGGGACAAGGAATACTTGGGATCTCCGACGATTCCATAATTCCACTGCTGACGGAGCAGTCTAAAAAACTGAGAGGCATGCCTGTAGGTACTGCTGCTCATGCGCAAGCAGTTTTCAGTGGCATGTGAATTCCATCCTGCATCAGTACCTTTGCACTGTCCTTACTGGATCCCTTGATGAAGAGAACAACTGCATCCAAGAATTCTTGCAATGGAATCCGACCATCTCAATCTTGAATCAAGTCGTTGATCGCCTCCATGCTGATTCTAATCAGGAACCAACTGACAGCCGCAGAGGTTCTACTTCCAGTGAAACAAAACCAGAAGCTTTGGCAATAACAAACACAGAAACTGTAGATCCACATGTCAAAGCTTTCGGGATTTGTACAATATTTGACCACAAAGGATCTGAAAATCTGCAGGCTTGTATGCAGAAAATGGAGACAGAAAGCGAATGCTATGATAAAACAACGATCATCAGTTTTTGTTAATGGCGAACAAGTCGTCGGCTGGTGTAGCAATGAAGCGGCAGAGAAATGCGTCAAGTATCTGAAAAGCTCTGTATCCAAGTTTTCTTTATGGAAATTATTGCGCCTTTCACGTGTTACAGACCCTCAAATGAAGGTACCTTTGGCCTCCAGAGATTTCCAGATTGCAGTTAAAAGTATTGAGGAGCTTCAACTTGATCGTTGTGACATTAGTTGGAATTCCAATTAAATAATTTGGAATAGCTTTACTACACCGTAGCCTGCACCAGCGCAGACTATTGGGACGAAGCCGAGGAAGACACAAGCGTAAATGTAAGCTACTTCATTGCCCTGTAAATCCCCGCAAAGATTTTAATAAGAATGACCGTTCCTTTCTGACTTGTAATATGTTTTCCACGGAGGGAAATTAATGGCTTACCTCGAAGTAGTCAAACTTTGAATAAAGTCGCCAGGTTCCAAGAAGCTAGCGTTAAGTCGTTGCGGTTGCAGCATCCCTCATTTGTCTAAACTGCTCAATCATGATGGTTCTAAACAGTTCACCAACAGACAATCAAGACATCCACATTGTCCAAGCTATCGTAGAGATCTTCAAGTTTCTTTATCATATCCACAGTCAGATCAGGATTCACTTCATTCCAGCTCTCAAGACGACTCAAATTAAAGAACATTCGGAAAGTGTTATAATCCGGAAGACCATTATTCCTTCCTCAATCAGTGGGAAAACATCATGAAGCCCTTGAAGCCTTGCCTCAGGAAGCTTCAAAACAATTTTATCCATCTATATTCCCAACACACGGGGTGATCCGAGGTTGACGGCATCTTTTGTGCTTTAAGTATAACCAATAAACAGCAGTGAGTTGGCATGGCCCCCTGCAGGGTCACATGGTCCAAGTAACATTAACAATCTTGAAATAAGTACCTATTGCTGTGAGACTGGAGTAAGACAACGTTTGCGACTTTTTCCATACACTTAACTTCATACTCTTGCCGAGTCCCAAGAGCTCCAAAGCAAACAGCAATCTTGTTCTCGTAGTCCGCTGACATAAACTTCAGTTTCTATTTTGCTAATTATGTTCGGCATCCCAGACTGGCTGACGACTGCTCGCAGCATTCGATGAATACAATGGCTTCGGTACAAATCAAATTGCAGATGACTAACCCCGCATTGCATTTTATATCTAACATGGCCTTGGGATGTACATTTATCAAATTGATACATTTCACCCAAAATCTTCCAAATTCTCCTTCTTTTCCTCCACAGCCAGAAACACATTAACCAAGTTCAATGAAATCCTCAAGGCTTTGTGCAACAGTGCGGAGGATTTTAGCGAAGGAGACAGACTTTCCCCTTCGGCCGTTTTGCCAATTACGACTGCCAACTTTGGAAATACAGCCGTAGCAAACTGAGTCTTGATGGCTTGAGTTAGACACGCCCTGCGTGCCGGGTCTTCGCCAAATGTTCTAAAAAACTGGAGCAAGTCTGCAATGTCACTTTCACATGGTGCTTTTTCTAATTCTAGAACTCCTAGGTCGGAATGCTGCGTCTCAAGAGTCGTCTGAAGCGCTCTGACCACTTGGTGTCCATCTTCCTTCCCCGCAACGACAGTCTCTTTCAGCCTGTAGAATGTAATTTTGAGTTAAAACTGACCGAAACTTCGAGTTCCTGAATAATAATAATTTCGATACTTGTGAGGTACGTACGCCATTTTCGGCTCTGTTTCGTTAACCGGCGAAGTGATTGTCAGTTGCTGAAAATATTCAGGTACATGTATATGCTAAAGTATACTCCAACCTCGTAATGCTGTTGAGTAGACAAAGCTACCATCAATCCAGCTGGTTAGTTTGTTTGTCTACAAGGAAAACATAATTGGGGTATCTTGAACATTTCGCCACAATCATCAGCACTTCAATGTCATGAGGAAGTCGTACATATGACGGCGCGTTGCATTAATCGCGCTTGGTCATTGATATTTCATGGGCTCTACTACTAATACATATGATCACTGCTACTGCTTTGCTCATTCTTCTCGTCTCACCTGTTCTCGAGACAGAATAGGACCAGTGATAGTGAATCATAGTTTGCCCGGTGGAAAGGCATATATTTCCCAACTTGACACTTACGATCGTACATTTCATCACATTTATTGCATATGATCTGACTATTTACGCATCTGACCTGGCCCAAAAGTACATGATACTTCGGTTATGCATTTCACCCCGTCCATCGATTCGTTTCATTAATTGCTGACAATGATTCATGGTTGCTGTCCAACTAAGCCCAGGTCTGGATGTGAGAGATTCCGTGTTTGTTGATGTGAGAGATCTCTGTTTCCCTTTACTCACATCATTCTCATTCTCGATTAATGAAAAATACTCCGTGTTCCTCACAAACGCCATGTCCTTTGCCATCAATTTATCGCGTTCATTTGTCAAGTCTGATGCCGAATGTTTGTGAAACACACGGATAATAATATGGATGATACAATACCGAACACAATACGATACAATACTTTTACAGAACTTCCAAAAGAGGCAAAATTTGTCTTTTTTGCAGAATGCGTCCTGCAGAAGTAATAAAAATACAAGTTACTCCGGCTCGGAATTTAAGATCTGTATTTATTACAACTTACTGTAATACAAGCCGGTGGTTAGATTCACGTTATGTATTGTGCGGAGAGAATATAAAAATTGGCAATTTACGACATCTGAAATTAATGCTACAACTCAAACTACAAAGCTGACACAAAAAGCAGGGGGCATTCTGCAAAAGCTACGTACTTACTTAACTAACTTACTTCATAAATTTATCTACTTTTTAAATGAACGGTATGCTGAGCCCCAGTTATAGTAGCAGTAGTCGACATTGCAAGTCAATTAGAATATGTAAAAACAACTAGCTTATACATTTTTGTTGGCAATGTACCTAATTGATTCAGGGAATGAATCCTGCAATGTTTCCAACCAATAGCTCGAGGACCCGGGATTATATGAAAATCTTGCGAGATGATTACAAGCGTCACCAGGAAGAATCTTGTGTTTTAAACTTAAGGCATTAATTCTTGTCAACTGTAGATATTAAAGTACGATGGCCAGTTCGCGTGGAAGAATTGCTGTACCTGTGTCGACGGACACAATACAAGAGCTAGTTGACATGAAATTTTCGGTTCCTAAAATTTCACAGCACCTTGGCGTTTCAATCCGAACGGTCCAACGAAGAATGCAGCAATCAGGAATTAAAGTAAGTTACGACTTGTATGTTGCGACTGTAATGTATGGTTATGTATTGTGTACCCTTTCTTACTGAATGATTCATTGCAGATCAAAGAAACTTATACATCAATGAATGATGATGAACTGGATAATCTTGTCGCGACGATGGTACTTCAGTTTCCAAACTTGGGCATAAAGCTTATGAAGGGGATGCTTTGGAGTCAGCATAAGGTTCGTGTTCCAGAAGAACGACTACGTATTTGTATGCGGCGAATCGATCCGATTGGAGTAAGCAGTCGTCGTCAAGCTAATAGAGCTATTGTGCGGCGAACTTATTCAGTGCCTCATTCCAACTACTTGTGGCACGTAGATACGTACTTAAAGTTAAACAGGTGAGCTACTCAGAACATTTTCTGGAATAAAATACATGAAGACTAGTCTTAAGGAAATTGTTCTGTTACAAATCTTTTCACACAATTTGTAGATACAACATAGTAATACGAAGCGGAATTGATGGAAAAAGCCGGTTATGTGTGTACCTAGAAGCGGATACGAACAACCGAGCAATTTCGTCGTTGAATTCCTTTATGGGTGGAATAAATTCTTATGGACTACCTTTGCATTGTAGAACCGACAAGGGAAGCGAATGTGTATTAATCGCTAGATTTATGATAACAGCTCGCGGAATGAATGGGCACTTTACCGGAAGAAGTGTTAGAAATCAACGGTATGGTCTACGCACAATACATCAATATTGTAAACTACAAATCTGTGCTTTATTTATCACGTTATGTTTTCTCCAGGATTGAGCGATACTGGGGGGATGTAAAGCGCATCGCCAGCCATTTTTGGGAGACAATGAATAAGCTGGAGGAGGAGGACCTATTGAATATAGATAACGCGATGCATATGAACATCCTTCATCACGTCTTCATTCCCAGGCTTAATGAGGCATTGAAGCAGTTCAGAGAAGGATGGAATGACCATCCCTTATCATCTGAGGCCAATTATACTCCAAACCAGCTATTTTTGCTGCATCCTGGGGATTATGCCAGCCAACAAAACATACAAGTACCAACAGTAAGTAACACAATACATACGTTTTAGAATCATGTAATGCGACAAGATGAAGCGTATTCAAAATAATAATTTCGTTCTTAACAGGGGGAAATTCAAAGGATTTATGGAGAGGTAGTGCAATATGCTCCTCCAGTAGAACCTTCGGACAGTGTTCGGTACTTGCAAGACGCCCCATTAATACTCTCAGAAGTTCAGCAACAACTTCTTTCAAATATTGACATCCTTCGCCCTTCTGTTAACAATGGGAAAGACGTATATAACGAATGTTTGCAATTAGTCCTGGCTCATATGTAAAAGTTATGCAAAACTGACATGACAATAAATGTATTGTGTCATGATACCGAACGATGTTGAAACTTGATAAATACATGATAATTATAATCAGAAGCATGTCATCATAATGCTCAGTGAATATTTTGCACGGGCGCCTATAGCCTACATAATGCGCACTGCAAGAGCGCTGTTTTTAAGCTGTAGCACGAGGGACCAAAGACGAGCCAGCAGCGCATTACAAGTGGTGGTGACGAGGACAGAGGATCGCTTTGCTGACCGTTGATTGAGAAAGTCATTTTCAATATTTAAAGTCGCAGTTAAGAAGTTGTGTCAACGAAATTCTTGTTGACATCCAGTTTGTTGAAGGGAATCATGGACTTGAGGGAGATTGTCGAACAGAGCCTGTTCTCAATTATTCAAACTTTGGGGTCTCAGCGTGGTGGCCAAGAAGGTACGTTGTTAACTTAAAACAATGCTTGGTATATCGTAATCCAGCTACCGTGTTCAAGTTAGCTTACATGCTTGTTACATAAATTACCAATTATTTGCTTGTAGGAGTATTAATGGCGAGAACACAAGGTCCGACAGAAACTACGACGACTGCAAATCGTGTGCTCAATCCATCATTGCCATCAGTGAATGCAGTTTCTACGTCGTCAGAAGGTTTACAGTCCACTCCGTCTCCGTCTTCTAACGCCTCAGAATCTACTTCATCTCCTTTGCCTGGCCCCTCAGCAGCAGTTTTTAGAGCATCACGACCAGCAACTGCATTGACTCATATTTCAGGTATGGAAATGAAGCAAGTATGATTAATGTGGTATCCGTTCTGCAACGCCTATGGTCATGTTATCCGGACTATCGAGAAATGAAAGGCATATGTTAAGGAAGCATATATTGTGTTAACACAATACATGTGTTAGTAATTAATTCATGATAATCAATTTTCACAGGTCTTCGAAATGATAGTTCACCAATGTCTCCAAGTTATGCATTTCAAGGACCACAGGAATCCGGGTCGCGACATCCCCAAGAAAATGTTACTGCCAGAGTGAGGCACTTGTTTAGACCATATGACAGTGAAGGTATGGAATTTTTTCGAGTATATGATATACCAACATTTAAGGTCATTATTGACAATTTTATACCCTTTACTTTAATTTTAATTTATCTTGATTTTATGCATTTTAAGGCAGAGCTAGGAATTCTTCTGTCCTTACAACGACTGCAAATGCTGGAGATGCTATTCCTAGTACCTCCCGGGGGCAAACCGCAGTAAATTTGGTTCAAAGTTTTCGACGTGAGAATCCGATCCGTAGAAACTACAGCCCATTTAGGACTCGTGGCGTGGCTGCAGTTCGAACAATAATGTTCCCTGTTGTTTACCTTGGCGATCCGTCGGAGGAAAACTGTCCAGACGGTGCTAGACATCTGGAACTCTCGAAAGCGAAGCTAGGCAAAACTATTGTTACATGTAGTAAGTGTTGAACACGCACAATACATTTGTACTAACAACGGGAATGTATACAGAATTGTTTTGCATGATTTCATTCCAGAAGAAGACGGTTCAGAAAGTTTTCTTGACGCTGTTATGGCAACCTTTGTACATGAAACCCAAGGACTGTACGTTGTACAAGAAAATTGCCCAGACTTTCGTTTTGAACTTTTGTATTTGATCGGGAGTGGTACTCGATGTCTCATTCCCTTGAAAAGGAACTATAAACCAATGGAGTTAAAGACCATGGGCATCAAGACCTTATATGCCCGCCCCACTATAAAGCTACTTGCGATCGAGGTTAGACAAATTATTGTTAAACATGCCTACTGAATTCACTGCTAGAGTGCAAAATGTTATTTCACGCTTGAACACAGGTGGTAGCTGGTGATGAAGACGGCGAGTCTAGCTGCAGTAGCAGCGAATTTTATGAAGTGGTCGGACGCGGCAATCCGGTTATTAATGCGTCACTAGAACACAATACATCCAGTTCTGAAGGTGAAGAAGCTTCAGAAATAGGTGCATCGCCATCAGACACTGCACCTCCTCCAACGGTTCCTGCTTTTCCGAATTCAGTTTGCGAACCTCCACCTGTACCACCGGTACCTCAGCCAGTGTCTAATTCAATCGCTTCGGTGCCCCTGGAGACTGGATCAACTGCCACTCCTTCTGTGGCTACCCCACCGCAGTATCCGTTTCGATCCATATGGCCTCGACGACGTTCTCAGATAGGCTTCCGCCCTGATGTCACTACGCTGTCAAGTCTACCAGTTCTTCGTGACTTTCTTTTCCGTACTTCAGCACAGCAGTCCTTTGAAATCCCGCAACTTGGACCTGGCATATATCCTTTAAGTGAAATTAGCCGTTTCATGACGGAAATCAATCCGGAGCAGGAAACTAGAGTAAGAATCCAGGGAGAGCAAAGTAAGTGTTTCCTTGCAAAATATAACATTAAATACATCCTATGGTCACACAATACTAGTGCTACGCCGTCAATTTTTTTTCTGTTTCTCAAGCTATTGACGGAGGAGGTCCCCTACTATCATACATTTGGAAGCTTTCAAACTCTATTCGCAATGGTGATTATCACGGAATTAAGCTGTTATATGGAACTGAGGGAAATCTGACTCTATCATCCGACAAGTGCCTCGTCCAGGACAATGTCATGGCCATGCTTGCTCGTTTTACTTCATTCTCAATAATTAACACGGAAGTTGGAATACGCGGGCTTAGTCGTTTAACCGTCAAAATACTAGCCTCTACGTGGTGGCCAAGTGCGGATGACATTGCAGTTGCTGACATATATGACCCAGAGGCCAAGCTAGTTGCGGAAAGCGTAAGTGAACAATATATGTTCATGCTTATTTGATCTAGTTCTAAAACTACAACACAATACATTGCAGTTGCAAGCTGTTATATCCAGAGGAACCTTGGACTGGGACAAAGAAACTGAAGGCATCGTGAAATCTTATTTACGAACAAATGACTGGGGATATGAAGTAACGTTGAGCACCGCTTCCAAAGCTCTCGACTTTGCCAAGATAAATGGAACGGTTACATGCCGTGAGGCCTCTCTACTTCAGTTCCGTGAAGCTTTTTTGGCTACAGATGTAGGGACCTGGGTGGCTGCACACCAAAACAAATGGGACGAAATTTTTCCTGAACGATATCCCCGAAGCATCACTGCGGATGAAATCATGAGTGTTATTGATGGGCCTGCTGACTTTCCTGAAATGTCTGTAATGCTTTATCAGTATTTTCATAAGTGTGAAACAGGTAAGTTCTCAGACTTTTTCGACCAACACAATACATTAATATGATAAAGTGCTTTAAATTACTTTTTTTCTTACAGAGGGCAAACCACTCAGCAAATTTGTGGAGGCGGTCACAGGCTATCCCTATATAATGAATGACAGGCGGATTAGTGTTCAAATCCACAACCGCGGGCGCTTTTTTGCATCGAGTACTTGTTTTGCCGAATTCCGAGTATTTCGATGCAGTGCAGATGAGTTTGATGACCAAATGGATGTTTTTATGGCTCATGCTGACCTTGGATTCAACGCAGTCTGATTCAGATAATAAATCTACAATGCTTGAATTTTTTGTGGTGTTCAAACATGTTGAAGTATTTTGGTAAGAATTTTTAGTTACTGTAAGTGTACGATCGGGTTTACCTTACTTTGGTGTATTGTGGAGCAGATTACATTTTCTACAAGTGTTCTACAAGTTTTCTACAATCCTGTTTTCAGTTTTGGATTTGTTGTTGTTTTGTTTAATTTAGCCTATTTAGATAACTGACTGCCGGTTGCTGTAGTTGCCGTTGTTACTTTTTTGTACAAATAGTCACGTATGCTATTCCTCACGTCTTTTTTGTATAGGACTCTGGGAACTGGCATGGGTTGCAGATAAGAAATATTCTATAGCGTCTAATGCGTTCATAATTATTTGTGTATGTCTGTATTGTGTAAGCTGTGTTACTACTACGTCTATTATCAAGTACAAGTTGAGCTTCAATATTGCATTTAGAATTTTCCATTGTTACGGGTAGGTGGACTGTTGTATTGTGTTACATAACATCTCTAAATTTTTTATTGTACTAACTTCGAAGTTGTAGAAGACACTAGTACGACGTTTATTACATGTTTATTTCAATCAATGTACAAACACAATACACTTATTCAGTTAGTGGAATTCTGGTTAACTCGAGTTTGATACGAGGATTTCTAATGTACGTAAATGTCTGTGGACTTCTGTTGATTTTCAAAATCATGTTTCGAACTGCTTTATGTCTGTGCATTGATACTATGCGGTTTTATACTGAGCGCAGTTATGTAACTACTTTTAGTTTTAATTTCTTATATACATGAATGTATTTCTATTGCGTGATCGGGTTGCCGAAGTGCTGTACCAAAATGATTATCGGGTAACATAGTTGCAAGCTTCAGATGAGGTACAGAGTGTTTCAGCTTGCTTGTTTTGCATTCATTTTGTGCATTCAGTTAATTGCAACCTTATTGATGCATCCTTGGATCCGATTGTGAAAGTGAGCTGTATTTGCAAGCCGATCATGTTATTGAGTTTTGTGAAATGACCACAGTCTATTCAGTTACATTAAAATGTTAGTAGTGTAAGTATTGTATTGTGCCCTAAATTGGCAATGCACCTTTTATTTGATGGCATAATTAGCATCTGTTTTCCTTAGGATTATCTTCATTACTACGTCCGCGCATCGTCCTGCATTGGCATTCTGCAAAGCAGTAAAGTTGTGACATCAAGTAGTTGGACGCAATGTATTGTGTCATTTGTTTGCAGTTAGCTGGGAATGTTGTGAACGTTCAGTATGAGAGGAGGGCGATGAATGAAAGTGAAACTAGCTAGTTTTGCTGGTGCTATTATATTTTTATCGATGTGACGACCACTTATGGACTGGGTGCTCGCCGTAACATGAGTGTCTTTGTATGAAAATAAATTACAGATGGCTGACTACAATATATCACAATAGTGTGAAAAATCCCATTACGATTCTGATTACACAATGTTTCATGGAAAATCGCACGCATGCTGAGTTTGAAACATCTATTTGGGAACATTGTTAAAGCCGTATAACAACCGCATCATTATATCCTCCTACGCCAGGCTGAAAAAGTAGGAATTTTATATTTTTAAAATAACAATTCAGTATCATTTCCTATACTAATTATCAAAGCTGCCCTGTTCGTGTCCATGAATAGTGAGGGTAATGACGGAAAGATGAAACTTTTATTGCCACAGTTGCTATTGTAACCCAGACAAACTTTCACTAAAAGTTCAGAAGCACCACTTTCATCCAGGAAAATTATCGCCATTCTAGGTATAAGAGGCCTATGCTTAATACACGCTATTTATTAAAAAAATGAAAAGTTGACAGCGCTTCATGAAAAATACGGAACCAAGAGTCTTCTCGGCTTTCAGTGCAATCAGTTTGCCAATCAGAAATCACGGAGTTCATCAAACGGTACAATGTCAAGTTTGACATCGCTAGCAAGATCGACGTGATGACTGTACATTACATCCCTTAGCGATACGATAATTAGTGTTATTGATGACGGTGTCATGGAGGAAGCGATGAGAATTCTTGAAGAATTGCTTTTGTGCATCTCGCGTTTTGCTTCAGTCGTCAATGAGAACTCAGTAATTTTACAGTTTTTAAGGGGATATTAAAAACATTAGCGCCCCTCTGTTCGGCAAAGATGCATGTATTGTGCCTGCGACGACGAGTGGTAACTGTTATCTCATTAGTAAATGTAAAATGTAAACGCACGGCGGACTCTCCGCTCTCGAAAGATCACGTGAGTCAAAGTCGAAAATCTGTTGTAAGCTTCATCTTTTGCTCGGAAGCGTACCTCAAAGCGTAAGCATAAGATCTTTTGTCCGTAAACAATAGACTGCATTCCAAAGTATGAATGGATAGTCAAAGCTGAATTGTGGCGGTCTTCTCACCTCATAGTGCCTGCATGTGCGTGTTTTTGTTTTGAAGTTCCTATTCTGATCTTCATAATAAACACAGGATCTCTGGAATTAAA
>JAQFYD010001347.1:0-12553 GCA_034694225.1 Bourletiella hortensis
ATTATATAGCCTTTCAGGGTCTAAAATCAGTTATGCTCACTTCTGCTTTTTATGCTTTTGGTTGGCCTTAGTGATGAGTAACTACATGACGATAAACACTAATTTTGTTTGTAACCTGATAAATGACTTTTGGACCTGCAAATTTAAACAACATATCGATCGCGCGAGTTATTCAGATATTTACACGGTTGTGTATCTTCTACATTGCGTTCACGCCTGTCCGCAAAAGTATTTCACATACTATGATCTCTGTACAGAAGAAGTCAAGCTGTCATTGAAAAGAAATTGTAAATACGTTCGCTATGAATTAAGTAAATTAAACTTATTAATTTAAAAATTAATGATTCAAAACTATATAATCTTTAACTGTTGCTTTCCAAAGCTTTTAGCGAACTTTCGAGACTACGTTTAGTACTCTCAATGCGTTCATACCGCCAGTTTTTCTCATATTTACTCTGTCGTGCGTTTGCTTTAAAACTTACTGGATACTGCCCTAACAAGTTTTTTTGTCTTCTTCGCATCGCTAGTTCCCGAGATCAAAGAGTATTCGAAACGGAATTGGATACGCGTAATCAGCACTATTATGGACGTGCTTTTATAGCATGTTCCTGCCCATGAACTTTAAATAGACTTGCGTACTCACAGAATCCAGAGGAATTCTGTACGTTACCATCCCATGCTCGAATTTCTGTACTTTATCATCTTGAGTACTTACTTTTGCCCTACGACAAAATTGTAAGAGATGAAATACGACTGCATTCAAGTGATTACAAGTGGCTTGTTTATAACCTGAGCACATATTGGGACCGAACTAGACGACATATCTGCCGCGCCCTCTGATTACACTTCAACAAGCATTGCAAAAGGTACTTTGATGATGAAAGTGTCCAGAGTGATGATTCCATGAGCTAATGAGCATTTATCAACGAAAATATACAGAAAACTCCTCGTCGGCTTGAGAAATTCCTGCTCACTCGGACAAAGCCACGAAGACTGTACAATCTGGTGGACAAGAGCAAAATAAAGTAGCACAGCCGACCGCACCCGATCTAGCCTCGACTGCGTCTACTGCTCCGACAGAAAAGGCCTAAGCGCAAACTTAATCCAGACTATTGGATAACATTTGAAGAGACGGTGAATAAACATAATAGAAAGCGGCAACGACGCCGTTAAGTGCCTATGAGAGTCAGGTTTTGCACCCGGAGACTCAAGATGTTAAGAAAGATCTGCCTGAGAAATTAAAAGTTAAGCAGGAGTGAGATGAAGGGAAAGCTTTAAGATCAAAGGGAAAGCCAAGCCATCCTGCTCCCCCTAAGGCACCACCGTCTTCACCAGTGATGAAGTCCCCCGAATATGAACCAATTACACCGGCAACAAGTAAGCCCTCATTTTTTGTTGTGAGTAATGTTTTCAACAACAATTTATTAATTTATTAATATTGTAAAGGTGAGTTTGATGACGACTCTGATGTTGTGTACGTTGGCGAGAGACATGCTACCCCTGTCCAAAACAACGTTACACCAAAAGTCCCTCCATGAATGGTGAAAAGACCGAGGGGAAAGCAAATCGTGTTTGTGGAAGCTAGTTCGAGTGAGGATGAAGGTACGTTAGACTGAAAAAAGGACATGAAATATCGTCAATAAATAACCGTTGTCTGGTTTTAGATTCGAGCGAGTATGACTCTGGGATTGAGGAGTATTACGACTGTGTCTCATACCACAGTGAGTCAGACGCTGGTGAATCTGATCGCGACTCACTTTGTGGCTTGCCATTTAGCAAGAAGAGAAAGAGTAAAGACTTTAGCAAAGAACTTCGTTTCCAGAAGAACGTTTCCATACATGAAGCATGTCCTCGGAGGGTGATTCTTAGGCTAAGCATATCGACGAAGCCGGGGCTAGCACAGTGAACAAGACCATAGAAGTGAATATTGCTCGAGCAACTAAGCGAGGAAATGAGCATGATGATGATGAGAACGCGATCAACGAGGATGCAAAAAAGAAGAAAATAGATGACCAGGTTAGGAAGCAAGTCGAAAACATTGCCGACATTTTTCAATCTGTTTTTGGACAGTACTCAACCATTGGATGTAAGTATTTTTCCACAGAATTTTATTACTCATGTACAATTCATTATTAACGTTTTTGTGCTTTAAACGGTTTCAGCTACCACATTTGATGACAATTTCGACTTCTACCAAACCCTTGGACTGGACCCACCGACAAACCCGGAAGTTTCTGAGGTGACGAACAAAGCTGCGGCTAGCCAGCCCACATGAAAGGTTAGTGTTCAAACGACTCGAATTCTTCATTTTCTCGAGTACATGCTCACATGCTTTTTGTTATTCTCTTAGCTTAAATCCCTTACGGAGAAAGATATCCGCATGTTAGATATGCTCTTTAAGGCTACAATGATGCAAAAATTCATGTAGACGCGTATTTGTTTGACAATGTCAAAATGGCATCATGTGTCAAAATCGGTACAGGCGTTCAAAAGTTAAACCCGAAAAAAGATTAAAAGGCTGTGAGCAAGCGCTATGGTGGTTGAATTTTAGAAAATTTAATTGCTCAGGGCACAACCCCCAAAAACTACTTTTTGACTACGTTTGTATTTAAAATTATTCCTCAAAAGCAATTAAACCCTAAAAATAACTCACGCGTGTGCATTATTTATCGTTAATTTATCGTATTATTATTATTCATTGGGGGTGCGGATGGCAGTGGACCCCCGAGATAAGCTTGCTCACGCTCCTTGTCGTACAAATCTATCAAAGCATCTCCCGGATTAACAATATGCGCATTTCCAGCACGATTAAATAGATTGACCCGTGCGGCTTCGTCACCTCCAGGCCGCCCGTCGCCATCTGCATTCCGTCTTTACGAGCATGAACGCGGGCCAATCGTGGGTCAAGCGGTGGGAGATTAAGCATCTCAAATTCTTCATCTCTTATTCCTGCTGCTCTCAAATCAATGTGGTCAAGGTTTCCACACCTAGTGGAAATTTTCTTTTAAATGATGTATCCAAATAGCAGTAAAATAATAACGACAAGAGCGGCTGCAAAATAAATACCCTTTGATGATTATTTTGCTTGCATCAAAGTTCAAAGAAATCAAGCGAAATTAACAGTTGCCCCAGATCAGGATCATTGATGCATAGGTAAGCATGGGTTGTTGCTGCTGTTGATTTTCATCTACAGAAATTCTCGAGGTTGGCGTAGTCCTCTTTACAAAATTGTTCATTGTAGCCGTCGTCCGGGACCCGAGATGTGACCCAAAATACACATCATGAGCAACTTATGTTCATAAAATTAAATAAAATTAATTCAGAATCATCAACCTGTTTCGTTGTGTGCAATATTCATCAGAATGAAGTCATCGGGCAAATCCGAGAAATTGGTAACACAGGATGAGGTGTTTACTAGAAAAGGTGGATCTACATATTTTACATTTCCAGTGGGTTTTGCGATGCTCTGCCATGTACGACTTTCGATCATCAGGCATTGGATGTACCTTCTTCTTAATTATAGTCTCCATACTCAGTCTGCATCCCTTGCAGCATAGTTTCACTATAAAATAAAGTATATATAACTCTGTGTTTGTGCATTCGTTTCTATGGTTATGACGAAAAAGCTGAACTCACTCGCTCTCAGAGGTTTCATTGATCCATCCTTTTTTGTCACCACTACTGATTTTTTAGCCTTGGGTTGTGGAGAAGATGTTGCATCTGGTTCTGGTTGGTTGGCTCGTATGTCCCTTTGTCGTTTCGCACTTTGCATTGGTCTCTTCTGTAAGGCTGATGCCCAATAAGCACAGTATTACTACACATAGTACTTACACTACATATAGTATATATCAACATAGACCTCAACTGCCAACTTTTAACAAAACTGTATCATCCCCATCATCGCATTTACCACAACGAGCATTTCCAGCTCGTTTCTCAGGAATTTAAGCACTTCCTGAGGCTAAATGAGCCCGTTATTATCTACTTACAACTCTGGCACCTCGTCATGATAGTAAAACTCGTGTTTAAGTTCAGTGGATTTCTGTATAGGATTACATAATAAAAGTCTTTGTATATTGGCAATGGTTGCATATTGGTTCCCTGTATCTTCAATCAAAGTATTATTACAGTATATAACAACATTCTGAAACATGTGGTGGAAAAAGTATGAGTAGTGTGCTACATCATCTGTATCAGAGGTGGAGACTCCATTTTGCCTTGTTATACGATATAAAATGTGCAAAAAGCTGTTATTCAAATCCAAGTAGCTGTTTCCTTCATTACCAAATCCAAATTCAAGTGGGTCACCGCCTTTTAAAGATTTAACAGGGTAGTACTTTAAATAATTACTCGTGTACTGTGTAGTTATGTCCGTCGGAGGTAAATCTATGAGATTGAGCTGAGATCTTATGCTTTGCGTGCTAGCCTCGTAAACAGTTGCTCGATTTTCAAACAGGGTTCCTTCCATTTTTACGTCTTATATTTTGAACACTTGCTTTTCTTAATCCCTTTCTTTCGTCCTTTTTTACCGAGTCCAACTTGTTGCTTACTGCTCCTTCCACGTTTGCCTCGTGACTGACCCCCTTGCTTCTTCTTTCTTCCGGTTTTAAGTCATTTTACTCTAACAGACCGAATTTTGCCCGTGTCAGTTTGTTTGCGCCGCTTCTTACGTTTTTGGGGTTGCGCCCGTAGCAATGAAATTTTAAAAAACATTCTCCCTCATAGCGTTTGCTAACACCAATTTTTCTTCAGCCGGGCATAACTGGGGAACCAATGCACCGATTTTGATGAAAATTCGCGGAAAGTCCATGCGAGTCGAACAAAATTTATTTTCACACATTTTTGTAACATCATAGGACTTAAGGGTACTGAGTAATTGGATGTTTGGTACACTTTTTGGGTACCGTTGCTATGTGAAGTCAAGGGCGGTAATATTTGCCCTCCGTAAAGAAAGCATTGGCAAACTTTAATCGCAAAAATCAAAGTCATCCCCCCTATGATTTCTGTAAACTTTTGCATACAGTGCCGTCGGACCCATATCTACACACTTATGGACAGTTTTCGTTGTGCAGGCTGGTGGATCTCCAGTAAATTCTGGATAAAGCATGGAATGGCCATACAATTTTCCATAGTAACCACTGCTGTTTACTCACAAATATAACAAGTTTGCGAATATTGGAAATTTCCCCATTTTCTCAGCTTTCAATTGTAGTCGCTTGCTTCGTAATTCCACCTTATAGAACTGTCAATTGTAGAGTAACAGTGCTAGAGAAAACCATTTCAATTTAGTGAACTCAGCTGTTGTGCTTAAATTTTGGGCTACAGATATTTTATTTAATAATTCTCATCTTTCCATTGCTTTGAGCACCTTGATTTAAAGCTCAGTGAACGTCACTATTCCAGACCACGCGGTTCTTCAGCAGATGTAAGTAAAATCCATTAAACTTGAATATTAATTTCATCGCTCTGTCTATCACATACAAGCTTGCGGTGGTTCGTAGATGAGCAAAGTTCAGAATAGCTTTGGACTGAGCATGCAGGGTGCCAGGGTTCTTCGCATTGAGGAATCCAAGATGGACCTTGACTTAAAGAAGTGCTTCCTTGATTATATCCGGAACGAGATCGGAGCTTTACAAGCGACCAAAAATGAGGACAAAAAAATCAGAACCAGGGCAATATGAACGATGGGGTAGAGGATCCAATTGAGAGCAATGAGAAAACCGGCAATCCTATTGAGACATGTCTTGACTCGTCACAACATTTAAAAGAGCCTTCTGAAAGCGAAATTTTCTGCGATAGCCACGAATGGCTCGACTGGGACGAATACAGTGGTTTAGAAACTGATGTGTCAGAATAGTGAACCAGAATTAAATTGGATACAGAGCTTTACGTTTACTCTATATTATTGCGTTCTCTTCCTCGAATAAACAGCTTTTGTTGCCGCTTCACAGGGTAATTAGCAATTTAATCACAATTAGTGAATGCGATGGAAGTAGTTCTTTTCCTGTCAGTTAATTTGGTGTATTTTTTCTGAGTACGACGGGTGATGACTCACTAACTGCCTCCTCAATACTCTTATTATAATAACGAGCTCCGTTGGTAGTTGGCTCAGTTTATCTGCTTATGATAATGCTCAGTAGCACTATGTTATGGTGAAACTACAATGATGAGATGGAGTGATCCGCACTCGCTTCCGTTGAACTAAAAGACTCGAATCAATAAGTTTCCCTATTGCAATAAATAAGATCTTGGAGCTGCTTCTTTACTGAACTCAAATCCAAGACTGCTCTAAGAGATCGTATTATTTAACTCTTTACCGTATTTATAGTAATTTTCCGAGTAATTTCTTACACGCTAGACAGTAGACGGACAATATGCACATTACTACTTATCATTAAAAGTCCCGTTATTTCATATCATACATACAGATTACTTCCCTTTAATTGTGTAGCTATAGGGTTAAATCACATTGTCCTGGGTCTGGGTTATGGTGGCAGTGGGCAATGTCCGTTCAAGGCTATGTGTTGAGACGAAGAGAAGAAGAGGAAGTGTGTGTGTGTGCTGTGGAGATGGGACGACGACGTAAAATTACGTAGCTGTTATTTACACGTAGCTACATAAGGGATGATGGAATATCCCTATCCTTTACATGCCAAATTCATATACAATCATCATCGCCTTTTACATTGCTCAATTTCATAGGAATTCATAATAATTATTGCATTTTTCCTTAATATCCTATTCCGATGCTATTCACACAAATTTTACTCTTCTTTTCCATAGCGATCCTGGAAACAGCTTTCAATTTGCTAATTTTATGTGTTTGACATTTCGGTGATTGAAACTTCATAATTTTAATAATAAGCGACGTAGGACACTGTCTGATTAGATTTTGATTTTAGAATGAACAGCATGGAATGCATCTTAAAATATTACAGAGTGAGCGAGAACTAAAATGTTTAATTCATTTGAAGTACTTTGACCACCATAGGCTTGTATGTAATATGTTACGACACATATTTATAAATTGCGATTCATGACCGCGGAACCCAATTTATGTTGTAGCATTTCCTGGTGTAAGAAATTGATCTCAACGAGGGCTACTTATGCAATAGAGGGCTCTGTTATTGCTCGACGTGGTCATCTCAGTTTGGCAAAGCCGATCAGTGCCAAGTTAAAAATCTATGCTACGCATTCATTTATACCGACGGAGCTATACTCAGGGTATGGTGGACCCTCGATGGCCAAATCCATTTGGAATGGGAATAATGAAAATACAGAACTTTAAGGCAGTCATCTGCTGCAATTGGTAAGTTGCAACAGACGCGACATCAACAGCATAGTCTATATTAAAACTAAAAATTAGAAGCAATTTCCATCAAACGTACAGCCGTGTCAGTCGGTGAACCCATTAGGAAGGTACAAACTCTTATGCGGCAAGTTTTTGTTGCCTTTTAGGCAATTTTCCGCTTAAATTACAAATCCACCCGCACTATGCAAACCTACCCGCTTTTTGGCAAAAAGACATTACCCTGCACTATTCTACTTCACGGCGGTCATTTTGAGAAACCTGTGAGCAGAACTACCCAAGCATTATACCAGAGGCACTTCGAGCAGGTTTCGCGACACATGCACATTTTTAAGCCTTGGCGCGTTGCCACGGTAATGAAACGCAAAATCAACAGAAAGGTGTCCATCAAAAGACTCCCAATTCAAAGAGCTTTCCAAAGGTGGTCACATCATGTCCGTGCGTGAGCCCGTTTGGAAGCTACTTACTCTCAAACGAAAAGTTTTTTGCTGATTGTTAGGCAATTTTTCGATTTCTTTATTAACCACATACAAAACCCCCGGCTTTTGGCAAAAGCAGTTCACAGTACACTAGGTTACGTTGTGATGGTCATTTTGAGACCACTTTGAGCAACATTGGCCCACTCGGTGTATACGAAACCCTGCACGGAAATTTTGTGACACATGGAGGATCTTATAAGGACCATCGAGGGTCCTTAAAATGTTGTTTATGTCATCTTTCAATACAAAAATGGCGTAATGAAAGGACATCTGAATAGCTTCAAAACTTGCGTCTCTATGGTCAAACTTACATACAAGAAGAAATCAAGCAAAGATGCCGTTCGTATTCATGCAAGAAGACTAATGAGGCTGTACCAAGGTGATGAGCTCCTTGCAAATCCTACTGAAGTAATAAGCACTGAACAACCGCTTTGCTCGAATGTTTGCCCATAAGAAGCAAATTTACGTGAAGAGGTTCATCAGCAGCAAAGTAATAGTCGACACTCACAATTCGTGGAAGATTTCACAAGAGCTGTTCGCCAGTATGCATGCACTGCCTGTTTTGCATGTGATAGGCTCATGTATGCTAACGGTTTACGGAAAGGACGTTTATCAAAGGGTGCGGCATCAGTAATTAAAGACATTTCTAATGACTTCAAGAGTAATCTATCAAGAGGTCGGGGATAGTTTGGAATTAAGGGAGGGGTGATACACTTCCCACAACGTGTTGAGGAGGTTTGTGAGCTATTGCCTTTGCGCGCAGAGGAAGCTGATATAATCGTAGTGAACCAGACTTTGGAGAATGTCGATTGCTCTCGTCAACTTTCTATTCGCTCGTTGGCCATAAGGCGCGCGTTGGAGTGGCTTCAATCGCACAACGAACTTTACTCTCAAGTCTCAGAGGAAAATCTTAACCACGTAAGTATTGACAGTATAATATCACACCACCGTGATCCAACACAAACAAGCTTTAGCACTGAGAGGAATGACCGAGAAGGGTACCGCGAGTTCAGTAATGGCACAAGCATTCTTCGTGGAACTTTACATCAGTCCAGTCCTATCTTAACGGACTCTTTCGCAGGTTCGGCTTTCACCTACACATGCGTTAGGTACAAATTTAAATCGAATGCAATTTTAGGAATTCAATGTACTGCAATGGCCGCCTCGGCCACCGCTGCTGCTACAGTTCACACTCAGCTGGACATTGTCTACGGTGGATGATCCATAATTTGTGCGAACTCCTACTTTCAGAAACAGAATACTTATAGAGAACAGGAGCAGCAGCTAAGCTGTTACGCATGAACGCAGACAAAGTTGCAGGCATTGTAGATGGAATCTTTTGTTGCGTGTCGGTTCAAATTTCAATCGAACTGGATAGCGCAGTATATGGAATGTTAAATAGATGTCAGCCCAGAAACTCCGGATTGTTACGTTTACATAGCTACAGCGATCTCCCACATACTGGAGTCTGCATTCTTTGGTGCAATGGTAAATAGCAGTATTAGTTTGAGATGTTAGGTTTTCGTGTCAACGTTGAAGTTAACTCATGGTTGGGTATTGTAGGCCACTTAGTGGCTCTTCTACATGCCGACGAGAGGGCGTATTTATTCGACTCTCATTGTAGAGGACCGAAAGGAATAGTGTCCACGACTGGAACTGCATGCATTCTCTTGTTCTCAGTAAGTGACGCCCCCAAAGAAATTTCTATGCTGATACATAAAAATGTGCAGCCAAAGAGGTCGGTTGCCAGAAGTGAGAGGTAAAGTCACAATAAAAAATGCCAACACAATAGACTGAGTCCATTAGCCAAATTAGAATAATGCCACTTTTCACAGAGAAATTGTAGACACCTATGCTTTCTTCGTGACGCCAGTAACAACAGAGATAGTGGAGTATACAGAAATTGATAGTGTTGAGGCCGAGTGACATTAGGTTGCCAGACCCAATTTATGTATTCTACGCATTGTGCCTACTGGAGGAATTCCAGATAAACCAAAAGATTCAGGTATGCTGTGAAATGACACGTGAGAAGGGTGATGTTGCCGAGTGGATGTACCACCCCAGAAACGCGCACTTGGAACTGAAATCCATGAGAGGCTCTGCTTCCAATTGGAAGTAATATTGCTCACAAGTACTGGCAATGTGCCGCCAACTCGGTGCCCCGACGTTCTTCTTCACATCTTCTTACGACGACTTAAATAGCTATGACTCTATTAATGCAATGTACAAGCGACTGAATGGCTTTAACAGCGCTGTAGTTGATCGACGCCAACTTTCCTACGACGAGAAGAAATCCCTTCTTGACAGTAGCCCGGTCACAGCTGCGCGGCACTTCAACTACCGGGTTAAGCAGCTCTTCAAGCTAATGAAGAGGCACAGTGAACAGCTATTCGGGTAAAAACTCCAGGACTATACTTACCGTATTGAGTTCCAAAACCTCGGATCAGGTTAGACAGCCAAGGTCTTAAGTCAAGCCCTTCTAATGTTATGTTATGTTATGTTAACAAACTTTATCAACTGCTTAGGCGGGAGCGAAGGAAGCAAGCTTTAGGCTTTGCCATTTGCCGCTCTATTACTCATCCAGAGGATGCGTATTTGTGCCAACTTATAAACCCAATCAACTTACGAGGATTGTCAATAAAAAAAGTATACTACAGTATCCACGGTTTTGCATGAATATAATCGACAGATACGTCTTCCGCCCACGAACTCGAACTCCCATGTTCGAAAGTCTATGCTTATACGAATTTGCAGCTTTATACCAACCGTCTTACAAGGTTGACAGCGGAGAAAGTAATAATGACGAAGAATTTCCTGAGGAAAACCATCGTACGAAAAAATACAAACTGCTTGACAACAGAGGCTACATGAAAGCTAGGAACGAGCCTGCAGTCGTACGATATGCCTACTTGAATCCAATCGATGATGCCGAGAAATATTTTTATTCGTTGCTATTACTGTATTTACCATTTCGTGTGGAGAACTTTCTTAGCGGCTATACATCTTCTATGGAAGCGTTTCAAGCGCTCTACAGCCGCTTACGGAAGTCAGAAAATAATACCATAATCAGAATTGACTTCATTCAAGAACTAGATAGAAGCATTGCAGTCTTGGCAGAGAATATATTGCGAGATGAAAATCATTCTGTTCCTACAGAATTCAGTTCCCCCGAGGTTTTTGGTATGTTTGACGAGCAAGATGACGCTGAGAACTACATTCCCCTGGCGCCACCTCCAATGTTTTCATCCATAAAACATCTGGAAGCGGTCCAATGTCTATCATCAGATCAACGAGAAGTATTTAATTTAATTTTATATTAATTCTGGCCAGCAAGGCATAAGAGTTGTTACGATGGGAAGCGGTGGCGCGGGTATGTGACTTAAATTCGGTGCTTTTATTTGCAATTATCACAACTAATACAGAATGTTTCCTCAGACAAGAGCCATCTAATCCGGGTTCTATATCAGCACATGGTCACACGGTCTTGCCCGTCATTTTAAGTTATTATACATGTCTGCAATTAAATATTCATTCGGTTCTTGTGCGAATTCACAAACGTCTAAGCGAACCTCCACATTTTGTACCGCTGGAGGCGTATGTACTCAAAATGGACGCCTCGACGTAGATTTTTGGCTTTCAGTGCTCTTACGTATGACTTTTTAGGAGGCGAGCTTGCGAGTTCTCCTTATGTGAACCTTCTCCGGGACCTGGTACGACAGTAAAATTACAAAATAACTATAATGTGGTATCCAAATGACCCGGCGGTCCACGCCAACATTTTGAGCCATAAAACATGCTGATTGAGCAATACTTTGGTAGACCAAGTAGAGAAAACCGTCCATTTTGGGACATTTTCTTGTCGTGACGCCTGTACATTGGCCGGTAGCCCCCAGACTGGTATTCATAGTGTGGTATGTATGATATGTCAAAATAACCGGGCAGTCGACACCAACATTTTGACGTACCCTACAGGTCCATCGGGTGACGAACATGGTCATTACGAAGTGAAACCTGACCATTTTGTGAAATGTAAGTGATGTAACTCTTACCTATCTAGCAGGTTTGCAGGCAAGAACGGTCACATCGGCTCGCGCGGTATGTCACAATGATTGGGCTGTCGGCGCAAACATTTCCAGCCATCACACTTACTGATCGGCCAATAATTGGAATGCCGTAACCGAGAAAACCCGCCATTTTGGGACATCACAGTGGTGCCATGCCTATACATAGGACTGTAGCACCCACACCGAGAGTCTCAGTGGTACGAATGATACGTCAATTTGACGACATGGTCGACGCCAACATTTCTACGCAACTCAAGTGAAAGATCAGCCGAAAGCTTTGGGTCCAAAATTAACCACTGATAATTTACACAAATACTATAGTTATAGCATGAATTCCAACATTTTTCCAACTTGTAACTAAAATTCGAAAAGCAATTCATACCACTCCGTACAATGTTTGTTTTTAAACCATTTTGGCACGGTTTACACATATGTAAGCATTTCTACAAGCGAGCCTCCACATTTTCTACCGCCAGAGGCATGTGTACGCAAAATGGACGCCTCGGCGTAGATTTTTATATTCTATTGTTCTTATTGTTTGATTAGCTAATGCATTTACAAATATATCATGTTTCCCACGTTTTCTAGCTGGTATACCTTTTTGTGCTTGTTTTGGTTTTTATCACCCTCGATGGGTCCTTATAGGATCGTCCACGTGTCACGAATTTCCTGTGCAGGACATCCCCTCCTTTACCTTGACC